>ML804855.1:0-30674 GCA_009831015.1 Picea engelmannii | reverse complement strand
AAACGTATGTTAACTTAAAACATAACTCTCAAATTATGAGTGATGCCCAAAATATTTTGTTGAGTAAATTTTAATATCCCATTATTGCAATGGGAGGTAAATTGTGACACTGGTTTAGGATTTTCAATACTTGTTTTTATCTTCTTATTAAAAAGTATCCATGATTGTTTAGCTTCATCAATGAATCTTTATAGGTTTAGAGGTTCAATCTTGTAGTTCCACTTTGCCATATCCACAATCGAGTTTCCCTCACTTAGATATTTCTCATCTCTTAAATCCTTTTTATTTAAGGTTAACTTTGTATATAAATTGGAACTTGCAAATAGGTGTTGTTGGAGTATTTTTGTGTTTTTTTAACAAATTTTAACACAATATTATTTTTTACATTTTTAATTTTTTAAAGAGACAAATTCCAATATAATATCATTTTTTACATATTTTTTATTTTTTTAAAGAGAAATTCCAATATAATATCAGTTTTTACACTAAGGTTACTTATTAGTCCCTGCCGTAGGCATAGAGGGACTATAGCGATCGATAAATCATCGACTTCGTATTAATCTGTCATTTGACCACAAATATTTCCATATTATTTATTGTTGGAACCAAGGAACTGAAAACATCAATTTTTATATTAAAAAAAGTACCATATTTGTCATGATCTAATTGGACAAGGGATTGGAGGTTTTATTGCCAGCTTCGCTATTCCCAATGTTATATATGTTGGCATATCCAAAGTATTTGATAATATATGGTCTTTTTGAATCATATATTTTGTTATGCATTCGTCGAAGGTGGATTAATGCTAGCATTAATTCAAATGTTTGTTTTAGCATTTTATGCTAGGTAAATTTATGGCAATGTTTGATATGGTGGCATATCCAAAGTTTGGCCTTCCAATACATTCTGTGGTGTTTGAACTATTGTTACAAAAATACAATAATTTTTTTGGGATACGTCAGAGACCTGCAACATTGAATTTTTTTCTTAAATGTTTACAGAGCATTTCTGACAGAGTTAAATGTTTACCTAACAGGCTTGGTAATGTTGAATGGTTACTTAACATGCTTGTTACAAGACATTTTCTTCCGCTTTAAAAATTTATATGCTTCAACGGCATTGCTGGTTCACTGGTCCATGCTTGTTTTTTGCATGTCCACTGATTTCTTATTTGCATGTTGTTGTTGTTCTTGCTTGCATGTTCGTGTTGTTGCAGTTTGCACATTTGGGTTTCTGCAATCGCAATTGCAACAACATCGTTCCTGGGGGAGTGGTTGTTGCTTGCTTATTTCTTCGTTGTATGTTGTTTATTGTTGCTTGATTCGACTTTGCAGGGTTCCGGTCCTACGCCTACAATTGGGCCTTTTGCTACTTCTTAGTTGGGTTCTTATTTGTTGCTTGTTCTTGTTTGCCCAGGGTTTGCAATGTTGCGATGCTGCATCCGCAGTTGGATCTCTGGTTACATTTTTTGCAGTGGAGTTTGCATAGAATACTATTAAGATAAAATAACAGACTATAAAATTTCAGGTGATGTAAATTTCATCTCTTACGCGTTGAAGCAGAGTTTGTCGGCCTCAAAGTATATTTCATAACTGGCGATGATTTTTCCATGGATTCTGTGTCAGTATGGTTTCATAGTTATGAGAGTACCTTTTGTTGTGTGGGTGATATAGTTGTTCTCTCCCTTTTATTTTCCTCTTGTAAACTACGTTTCTGAGTCTAGAGTTTCTCTCATTTCTGTGGTCGTTCCGACCAACCGTCGTTCGGTTGCATACTTAGCCAGTTTTATGGACGTGGCTTCGCGGATAGGTTCTATCGAACTATGATAGGTCGTGTTCGGTGTATACATTAGCATTCCCGAATTGGTTTTCTTTAAAAGAAGGGCTCTTGGACAGAAGAGACTGCAATTTATCAAATTATAGGTTTCCTAGATAGCCTAGGTTAATGATTGCGGGTTCTCGGGGTGGCAGGCTTAAAATTGGGCTTCTCTTGTTCCGTGCCCTACAAATAGCACGGAGAGTTCCACGATCATTCTGATCGACTGTCGTTTGGTTGCATACTTAGCCAGTTTTATGGACGCAGCTTCGCGGATAGGTTGTATCGAACTATGACATGTCGTGTTCGGTATATACATTAGCATTCCCGAATTAGTTTTGTTTAAAAGAAGGGCTCTTGGACATAAGAGATTGAAATTTATCAAATTATATGTTTCCTGGACAACATAAATTAAACATAGGAAATATGTAATTTTATAAAGTAGATATATAAAGCATGCACGGATTCCTCATCCCATACTTAGCCAGTTTTTACATCACGGGTTGTCGAGTTGGCCGACTGAAAATTGACCTCTTGTTGTTCTGTGCCCTACAAATAGCACTGAGAGTTCCACGATATACAAATTGACAATTGGACTTGCGGACTATTTGAATTTTAAGGGCCTCATGTACAAAAAATTTAGCGTTCTCGAAATAGTTTACTTTACATATGTTTTACATACGCTAGTGGACAAAAACACAAAAAAAAATAGTAGCAATCACTTTTTGGATCATGGGTTCTCGGGGTGGCGGGCTGTAAATTGGGCTTCTGTTGTTCTGTGTCCTACAAATAGCACAAAGAGTTCCGCGATATACAAATTGACAATCAGACTTGCGGATTATTCGAATTACTTTTATTTACATATGTTTTACATACGCTTGTGGAAAAAAACACAAAAAAAATAGTAGTAACGTCTGTTACATAGGTCGCCATCCCCGCTACCTTTTGCGCTTCCCAATACACATTAACTATGCTTTCAAAAGTCAGAAACAACCAGTCAGGTTCGAAAAGATGGGATTTAATAACTGGAAAGCTCAAGGACATCTCCCATTAAAATGAATAGACAGATGAATATTATGGGATCTGGTAATTTCTTTTTGCGTGTATTTTGAATTTGCGAAAAAAATTTTTATTTTTATTTTTTTTGCTTGTGCTGTTTTAGTTTTCTTAAAAGCTTCAGCATAGTCCACGAACGTGTCACCCACAGAGGCCTTGACGTGATGTCCCTCTTTAATATTGTGCATATCTTAGATGTCAGATTTGAGAATCTGCTCAGATATGAGAATTTTAATACGTGTTGCTAGTCACTATTCAACATACATATTCAAAAAGATTGGCATTAATAAGTGAAAATATCGAGAACATCTGTCATTAAAACGAATCAATACAAAATCTATGGAATATAATCCAGCGTTGCTTTTAAATACTTATTTCCATTTCTCTCTATCATCAAAGAGTTGTGCTTTAGGGTGCCTTCGTTCTAATGTTCCTGGTCATGGACATGTAAGACAACTTAGAGATGCGATTGAGGGCCAGATGAAAGAAGAGACACTGGTTTTATGTGACGTGAGATTTGAGTAAAAAAAAAACTCTGTTATACAAGAGAAACTCAGAGAGGAGGAAAAAAAAAGAACAAGTATGTTCTGGTTGGTGTTCTCCGTGTATTCGATGCTTTGGTTGGTTGAAAAGGCTACCTGGAGATTTGTTTGTTGAACTTCTTTGTTTTCTTGTTGGGAATTGTAATGGATTTTGAGGTCACGTGCAAAATAGTTTTTTTTTTTAAGTATATAGCTTCTTTCAACAACACAAATTTGGCAAGTGTATCGAATTGTACAGATCCCACAAGAATTTGTCTTCCTTGGGGGCCGCGCATTTACAATGGCTTGCAAAATGGCTTGTCATGTTCGTAAATGACGCGAAATATTACTCCATTTGCGAATATAACCAGAGGCGGGTAACATAAACTGTATGGGTGGATAAAACGACATATTATCACTACAAAAGTTTCTATTTCAAAGTTTGATGAGCTACTTGCGGGTCTGGTAACTGACTTGAAAGAAAGCCATGTTCTTTGTCAAAGTTTGTTTGGTTTTCTCTCGATGTAGCTGTAGACTCCACATATTTGGCGTCACCGCCGAACATTCCAGACCTTTCTGTGGGTCGCCATACCTCCACCGCTATGAGGAAAGATATATTTTGATGTCATTTGCAACATTTGATACACTTGCTAGACCTGTGCAGGTGCATTCTGCAACATTTGATGGACTTGCCACACCTGTGTTGCCCGAATAAGTTATGTACCTCAACATATTTGCATTTTGCAACTGGGTTGGACATTTCTTCCAATTTACTGTAATAAAACAAAGAAGTTCAACATACAAATCTTCAGGCAGGCTTTTCAACCAAACAGATGATCGAATACAAGGAGAATACTAGTCACTACATACTTGAATTTTTTCCCCCTGCCATAGCTATTGTGACATAAACGACTCCGTCCACTTTAAAATTGGCCTAAATCGCATTTCTAAGTTGTCTTGGATGTCAAGGGTCAGGAACATTGCAAGAAAAGCACCTTAAACCCCAACTTATCAACGACAAAGGGAAATTAATGCTTGACAAAGAATGGAATGTTGAATAACCATCCATTGCAAGAAGGACATATGTGGAAGAGACAAGGTATTCAAAAACCTGGGATAGATGTAGTTGGCAACACCGATTAAGTACAAAACCCAAAATTGATATTCAACTCGTTTTTTACGAATAAAGAGTTTGAACGTCAAGAAAACTGTCAAGAAGCTTCATCAATGTACATATTTTTTATTGGTTGGCGGTAGGTCAAATCCCAATCGTTGTGGAAAATAGCCTCAGTTGTATTTTGTAACCCATCTTATTTGAATATAGAATAATTTCGGCTTATTTTTTAATAGTATTTTCCAATTTATGGTATTTGTTTTAATTTTATTTTGTACCTTCTTCCCCTGTATCGTTAAACATGTACGACACACTTTTCTTTCTGTTGCCCGCTACTTCAATCTAAATAAAGCCTGTTCTGTTCTTTCTTTACATTTTGCATTTAAGAATAAATTTTCATAAGCCATACTTATGTGGTGTCAACCTTGTATTTAAAAAAAGAAATTTGAGGACCCGTCCTGCTTCCATTCTCCGGGTTCCGTAAATAGAATGAATTAATGAGTTACAACAAGGCGGCTCAAGTGTTGACGCAATGTTCCTGTTCAGTATGTTGGATATATTGCAACTTATTCTATTTGATAATATCTGTGCATATATACTAATATCAGTACTATTGGAATAAATACAAAAAACTTCCTCTTCGGCAAAGCTTAGGAAATTATGTTTGGGTTTGCTGTATCAAACAACTATGTTCCCTGTTTCATTATATACATCTTGCAACCAAAGAACTTCCGTAGTCTACAATTTATGCTTTAACTGCTTGTAACTGACCAGGCATTTGAAAAGCTTGGTATTAATAAAGGAACGACTAAAGCTATCTTAATTACTTAAGTCACACCAAATTTTGATTACATCTAATTTAGTTTAGATATTGATGTTTATGGAGAACCGGTGTTTTCTCATGTCATTGCAAGGAATACAAGATGAGTCGATGATAAGGATTTTATCTCATTGAGACCACAATTGTTATAACCCTAAATTGAACCACAAATGCTTACTTGGCATCTGGCCAATTGATATCCCTTCTTTGCCAAAACTCTGCTGAATAACTCTTTGGAAATCCTCTTGTGTCAAGGCCCACGCGCCCTAACCCATTACTGCACGCGTGTGCATGCTGGTTGACTCACTACAACCCGCGTGTACCGAACAAAGCATGAAAAAAGGAAAGTTGCCGACGGAACAAAAAGCTATGGGTCAGTTAACTGAAACTCCCGGCCATGCATGGCCGAGGGTTCGTCCAAAACCCTAGCTCCTTCTAGCCTATAAAAGAAGAGGTAGGGGTACCATTTGGAGACGGAAAAAATATAGCGAAGAAACTCTGCCCATTTACGTAATCCCTTGTCCCAACCCTTTAGCCTTTCCTCATGCCAAAGGAGATTTAACGCAAAACAGTTGAAGGACAGAAGAAGAGGAGCCCAGGATCAGGTTCAAGGAGCGGTGGCCGGTCTCAGCTTTGATTGTAAGTTGATTCATTTTCAGTAATAAAAATAATACTTTTCCCATCCCAATGCATGAATTGTCTATGGTTTGGTTAATTTGTGCTTGATTTCTAACCCCTAAGTAGAGAAGTAGCATGCATGCATAGTTGTTATTTGTCTTGATTGCAGGTCATCTGTGGAAGGAGCAGAGCAAGAAAGTAGTCAAAGCGCAAAGGAGGATCTACATCAAACGTTGGTAATAAGATTAGTGGTCCTTTTCCATGCATTTACTGTAAAAGAGGGGTTTAAGTCTTGGGTTGTAGGTTAAAAAGTAATTTCTTTTCGGTCAAAATCTGCATGCAAGTCTGACCCTAGTTTGCTATTCCGTAGGGTATTTTTCCCAACAATAGAATTGGCGACCATACTGAGGAGAATACTCTTTAGGGTTTCCAGATTTATCTGAGTTTTTGGGTAGTTTAAAGATTAGGTTTTATGTTTTTCTTTGCCTGTCTTTTTCTGTAAGGTCTGAGCTAGCAGGGAGCCTAGTTTTTGATACCAGTTTTCCCTGACTGTTGTTTGACGGTAGTTGTCGGGACACACAGAGGTACACGTAGCCTGCAGAAGGCCTGCACGTGTGTACCTGCGCCCTATCCTCCTACAGCCCGTGTGTGAACGCTAACTGTAGAGATAGCAGTAGTGTGTAGGAGTTTAGAGAACTTTAGAGGCAGTCCTCCTCTTCCCTGTCAGAATTATACATTCTCAGGGGGTTTTCTGGAATCCTGTCTAAGTCTTGCTGGTTTACAGTCCTGTCTCAGATTGTTTTTTTCGCCTTGTTATTCCTTGCATTATTTTTTATTTTCTGTTAGAAAGAGCATCCAAGCCTTAAAGGGACCCTGGTTATCAATACCAGAGGCCTTTTCCTGGTCTGGACTGCCTGTTTTCATTTTTTTCTTAGAATTTAGACATACACGCGGCCTGTACAAGGTCAGCCCGCATGTACACGCTTCCTGTTTCTTCTCAGCACGCGTTTGCACGCATGCTGTTTTAGTGACAATAGCGTGTTTGACAGGCTACTTTTTGTTCAGGGTGGGGCAGTCATCCCCTCCTTTGATGAGAAGTATTCCTCTTAGGTGTTTGAGTCTAGGGTTGAACAATCAGTAGGTTAGGACATCTTACCCTTAGCCTGTTTTTTCTCAGTTAATATTGACATAAAATAATTTATTTTTTTTCTTTTTTTTTGGTTTTTAGACAAGCATGAGAGTCTTGGTTTTTTTTTGTTATTGCCATTGTGTGATTCTTTACTCTGATTCTTTGTGATCTGCGCTTTAAGCCATAATTTGTTTTTCTTGGTTTTGTGCTTGTCGGTATTTTCCCTTTGTTGCGTTATTAGCACTTAAATAAAAAAAAAAAATTCTCTTTTCATTGTCGTCTTTGGTTGAAGAGTGTGTTTCTGCATCATTAGCTAGGGAGAAGTCTTTTATTTCATAAGTTTTTGCAGTACATTTAGAGCATAAGTAGCTCGTAGTCGAGCGAAATTTCTTTAAGTTTGTTGTATAAAATCTTAGAAAAATTGAAAAGAAAAAGAAATCTTTCTTTGTGAAAAGTTGTTGAAGTTTTGCATTTAGTAAAAGTCTTTTGTTTCCAGCTTTTTTCATTCATTTTTGTTTTCATCTTTACACATCATCAGTTTCACCTTCATACCCATTGACGTAAGAAAAATCCTTAAAAGCAACGCTAATCTTAAAATCTACTAGACTTTTATGTTTGTAGGGTTCACAAACTAGTTCAGGATTAGGGCCTTGAATTAGGTTGGAGAGGAAACTCTTCAAGGCCACTCAAAACCAAACATTAGAGTCTGAGGTAGGGAGTGTCTAAGTCCAGTTTCGTGGAAGTTATCCGGGACCCCCCTCTAAAACAGGGTATAAACATGAGGTCGCGTACGGAAAGGTAGCGGAGATAACCCCTCCAAAGCTGGACCAATCGTAGTGGAGAACACATATCGAGGGCTTGTTGTGGGATTCCGTCGTTTTCATTTTCCATGGGGCTTCGTGGGTCTTGAATCTGTTCAAGGTCCTCAGTTATATTTCGGACCATTTTCTCTCGATACCCTTGATAGGTTTCGGGCTTGATGCCCTGCTCATTATGGTCTACCCGACTTTCGACTGTACCCGCCTGGTGACTGTTCGCGTGCTGGCAACCTAGTTGCCAATATTTTTAAGGACATACACGGTTGACTACGGGGGTATACCGCGGTACCTAGGACAGACATCGGGCCACGCTTTGCAGAGTATACCCAGAGGGTGCTTCCGTGTTCTAGTTTCACTTGCACCGGTAAGTTGCTCTAGTGTTGGTTGTTGTAACTGTTCTTCCAAATAGTTTAGTGATTGCTTGTCTTATCTCTTAGGGGATTTTTTTTAGTGTGTGTTACTTTTGAATGTGTAGAATACCTTAGCGTGTCTTGGATCTTCTCACACAGTGGAGGATCCCGAGCTCCGCCAGTCACGAAGGCTTCTGGGCCTGCCGCCAGTTACACTGGAGCCACGCCCACCACCATTAAGGTGGAAGCTAAACCAACAAGGGTCTTTCGAAGTGACCAGGTTACAAACCTTTGTGCCCGAACAACTCCCGGAGGAATCAACTGCTAATAGTGGCTCAGTTGAGACCCCAACCACTGATATCTGGGCATCGTTTACTGCACCAGTCCAATTTCACGAACGCCAGACAGTGCCTCACACAGCTATGGAAACAAACGTTGTTACTTCTTCTGGGAATGCTTCCATTCCCACCACAGTTGCTACCACAGGAGAATCATTTCCTAACTTACCGTTGTCGGTCTGAGCCACCATGGTCTCGGCCGCAACTACGTCGCACAGTGGACCGAACCCGTCTATGGCGACGGCCACAACCCCCTTCACATCTAGTGCGACAGACCCTCCGTTCTCATACGGTATGCCTAGTTCGGGTACAAGTCCTGCACTCACTTACTCCACTTTACAGACTTTGGGTTTGGGGGCAGAGAGCTCTAACACTCCTCTGCAAGGTCAACTTGGGGGCACTCCTGTCCCTTTTAATGCTTTTCCTTATGACGAAGGTCATATCCCTCCTTCGTCCCCTTCGCTCGGTGGTCCGCATCAGCAGTCTGTCGGGCAGCTTACACACACTAGTTTATTTGGAGCCGGGAGTCAAGGAACACCTGCACACAGTATGCCGGTAGGTTTGACACCGTTTGATTGGAATGAGACGTTTGGTAACAACACTTTCTCATCCACCACTTTCCCGTCTGGGGGCAATCCCATTTTTGGACAGTCTACTCCGATGCAGGGTACTATTCCTGTGCAGGGGGCACATATAACAGGACCTTGGAACTTAGGATAAGGATCCGTTCCCTCCTTTTGAATGTCGTTCTGAGGTAATTCTTTCCACAGTCAATGGAACCCTGGACAGACCACTATGCCTCTCCCATCAAGACCGGCATGGGGTAATCCTTCCCAAAGTCCTTCAAACATGATGAAAGCCCAACACCCTATGTCCTTTATGGGAAATTAGCCAATGATGTCTCCACAGATGCAAAATCCTTACGCTGGTTAGGGCCATGGTTTCTACCAGAATCCAGGCCAGCAGCCAAACTTTTCCTGGCAACCTGGTGCCAGTCAAACTCTAGGACCCTTTTTCCCAGGTTATCAGTAGCAACCCAAACTACCATTTCTGGAAACTTTACATTTGTCAGATTTGACAAGGTTGTTAAATGATCCTATTTGTCACGATCCATGTTGGCCTCCTATGCCAACGAAGTTGCCTTCGGACATTCCAAAGTTCGAGGCCAAGCCTAATGAATATCCAGGGGATCATATGAATACCTTCCATCTTTGGTGTTCATCTAACTCATTGAAAGATGACTCCGTACAGTTGCGATTGTTTCAACGCACTCTTATCGGGAGTGTCGCAAAATGGTACATCGAGCTCGATCGCTCAAGATACTCTTCTTTTGGTGAACTGGCGATGGCCTTCCTTAACCATTTCCAGTTACCTGTGAGATACGACACTGGCACAGAGCTACTCGCCAATTTCGAACAGACAACAACGGACCATATTTCTGATCATATCCGAAAGTGGAGACGCCGAAAGAGTCTAATCAAAGTACCAGTCCCACCAACATTCCTTCTTGAGTGGTTCCTTAAGTCTTTGGTCCCACAATTATCCAAAGACGTCGCAACTTTCGGAGTTTTTTTCGAAGAAGATTCCATCATGAGGGCTCAACAGTTTGAGCTCATCTATTCTCAGTCTGGTTTATTATACAACATCCTTCCGGATGCGCCACGTTCGATACTAGATAAAAATAGACAGAGAGCTAGACCACAAGCCGATGGTATTGTTGGTTCAGCACAAACCAAGCCCGCTGAGCAATTGACAAAACAGTTGCAACAGTTATCTATACAACACACATCGGCCAGCCAGACTACTGCTTTGGCTTCTCCTCCTACCCAAATGTTGGATGTATACTCCGTGCAGTCGACTAACCCAAAGGCCACCCAACAGCCTAAAGGAAAGAAAAAACAATGAAAGAAGGATAAGGGGGATAAAAAACCCACTGATAATGCTGGCGGGGACACTACAAAAAAATGGAAGGCAAGGTATCTGTGCAACTTGTGTGTGGAAGACCACCCGACCCATCTTTGTCCTTGACTTGCAGAGGCCCAGAAGTTTGTCACACAACAACAACAGGCAGTGTTGACTAATCCTTTTCAACATGGGCAAAATTTAACTCAAGCCTCTACAAGTGTAGAAGGGGGAAGCCAAGAAACCTGCCCTCCTCCAAACAATCCCTCATCCACAAACGTATATATGGTTAGGGGTGATGCTTTCATAATGACTAGAACACATGACTATAGTAAACCAAGCGCTTTTGAGAAGGGTAAAGAAGCTGATCTCCCATCTCTTCCTCTACAGATCGAGAAGACGTTGGGAGAAACAATGACACGCATTCCAAAGGGTGCATTTAAAAAAGCTTCTCTCAACCCAAATGCAAGGGCCGCCCAGAATTACTCTGTGGTGGAGGATTTATCACAAATCCCTTGTGCGATGTCTGCTTTGGAGGTCCTCCAAAGCTACCCTGCTCAGAGGAAAGCCTTGTTAACTGCTTTGGGCTCTATTGAGACTTGTAATCCGGGTACCATCATGTTAGATACAACTGACTTAAAACCTCGTCTACCTTACCACGTAGCGTTTCAGATAGTAGTGTCTCATCCCACGAAAACTTTTACACGGAATATCTTCCGCACGGTGGTCGATGAGGGTGCCTCAACATGCATTATGTCGTTAGCATGTTGGAAGGCCATTGGCTAGCCCACTTTGTCTCCATCACCTACTCTCCTCACTGCGTTCGACGATCGTTCTTTCTGACCACATGGCATCGTTCCTTCTTTCCCTGTGCAGTTAGAAGGGAAAATTGTGTGCATCGAAGTAGAGGTAGTCGATGCTCCCATTGACTATAATCTCTTGTTAGGACGGAGTTGGACTTATGCTATACAAGCTATGGTTGCTACAGTTTTCCGAGTCTTCTTGTTTCCACACGAAGGCCGGATAGTGACCATCGATCAATTGTATTTCTCTAGACCTGACCCATCTTTGGGGGCATCCACGGTCCCTATGATTGATAATCCTCAACCAAGTGTCGTTAACGTAGGAGTTGGTTTGTGCCCATCCTTGATGGGTACCTTTGATTACCGACCTCCTCATGACGATGTCAAATTTATATCTAATCACCATAAGGTTGAGATTTTTCAAGTTTCATCGTTCCGCACGACTTACTTTGAGGATCCTTGGATTCTTCCTTCCCCATCAGACACGATGGATGAGACAGGGCACCCCTGCATGTCCATGCCCTTGTCGACCGCTAAGGTAGCATACTCTTTAGTCCAGCAAGCCTCAGCTAACCCTGATCCGACTCCGACACAAAAGTTGGATCCACTTTCAGAGCCTATTTGGGCTCAGGGTTCTCTCGCTAACGTCGAATCATTAGACTTAGTCTTGCCTTCTGACGAAGTAGTAATCGAAGCAATGACTAGTCCGGACAAACCTTGGGAAGATCTTCATCACAGATCATATTTCCTCCCAGAGTTAAGCCGAATCGAGGCAGGAGAATTCACTGTTACCATGACGGGAGATCAGCCATGTTCTATTAATCTCTTAGCTACACAGGAAATTTATGTTGAGGGTAATATGGCGACTATTGATAAAACTATACCCATCAACATCTCCCGAAACCCTGGCATCATGGAGAATGTCTTCGTCGGAGCGAATTTCTCCCCCGAAGAGATTCAAATCTACACGGATATTTTCAAAGAATTCCGCAACATTTTTGCCTGGTCTTATGAGGAAATGCCAGGTATCGATCCAAAAATAGTTCAACATGAAATCACAACATATCCTGACGCCAAGTCTGTTCGACAAAAACTTCGTCCAGTTAATCCTAAGAAAGCAGCAGCCATCAAGATTGAGGTTGAGAAATTTCTCAAGGCAGGTTTGATTTATCCTATTCATTTGACTGAATGGGTGTCAAACCCCGTGCCGGTCAATAAAAAACAAGGCACGATTCATGTATGTACTGACTTTCGTGATTTGAACAAGGCATGTCCAAAAAATAATTTTCGAACCCCATTCATTGACCAGATCATTGATGAATGTGCTGGTTGTGAAGCCTTTTCATTCATGGATGGTTTTTCGGGATATAATCAAATCCAAATCAAACCTGAAGACCAACACAAAACGACATTCATTTGTCCGTGGGGTACATTCGCATATTGTAAGATGCCTTTTGGACTTAAAAATGATGGAGCCACATTCCAGCGGGCCATGTCTTTTGCGTTTCATGACCTCAAGCATATAGTCGAGGCCTATCTAGATGATTTAGCATCATGCTCTCGCAAGTGAACGGATCATCCCACGCACCTTAGACTAATATTTGAATGCTGCCGCTACTTCAGGATTCGCTTGAATCCAAACAAGTGCATCTTCTGCGTAACGTCAGGACGATTGTTAGGTTTCATCGTATCAACAACAGGGATCATGGTCGATCCTCTTAAGGTGGAGGCAATAATCCAGTTGCCCTCCCCACGCACAATCTTACAACTTCAGAGTCTACAAGGCAAGGAAAAATTCTTATGACGCTTCATCGCCAACTATGCCACTCCTTTTTTCTGGGATGAAGCTGCTCAACACTCTTTCGACGCATTAAAACACACCCTCACAACCGCACCTCTGCTACGGCCACCTAACTATAACAAATATTTCTTATTATATCTGGCTGCCGTAGAGTCAACCATAGGCATGGTTTTAGTTCAGGAAGATGATTCGTTGTCAGAATACGTGATCTATTACCTGAGTCGAGGCCTCCCAGGACCAGAACTCAATTATTCTCATATTGAAAAACTTGCGTTGGCAGCAGTTCATGTTGTTCAACGATTCTGTCACTATGTTCTGTTTTGCAAGACTACCATCATTGCTGTCGTGAATCCATTCCAGTACATGTTGACACGACAAGTTATAGGCGGAAAAATCGGTAGATGGATAGGCATCCTCCAATAATTTTACTTAGACTTCGTTTCAGCAAAGTCCAAAAAGTCACTGGTCTTCGCAGAGCTTATCTCGGAACTTCCGGTTGAGTCAGGTGACGTTGTGCCTGAGGAATCGCCTATTCGGGGGGATATGTTTTTGATAGCATCTTCAGACCCCTGGTACGGAGATATACTTATCGATCTCCAGAATTTGAAGTGCCCCACCTCTGCTTCTCGTGACGAGCGTCGGCGGATACGCCATCAGGCTAAGAATTATCTCATACTCAATGATACGTTGTATCGGAGAGGTGTAGATTGCATCTTGCGTCGATGTCTCACTCATGAGGAGGCCCTTATAGTGCTCAACGATTGTCATACTGGAGCTTGTGGCAGTCATTTATCTGGGTTGGCAACAATCCAAAAGATTCTACGAGCAGGTTACTTCTGGCCGACACTTATCAAAGATTGTATCGAATCGGTCAAGAAGTGCCATCCATGCCAAGTCTTCTCTCGGAAGATGAGGGCACATCCCACTCCTATGTTTCATGTCATCACAATTGGTCCCTTCACTAAGTGGGGGATTGATTACACTACATGCAACCCCTCGTCAGCAAGGGGGCACCGCTATATCATCGTAGCTGTCGACTACTTCACTAAGTGGGTCGAGGCTATGCCAACGTTTAAAGATCATGGAGAGACTGCAGCTCTCTTCTTATTCAACCAGATCATAGCAAGGTTCGGCGTCCCGAGAGAGATTGTTACTGACCATGGCAGTCACTTTCAGAACCAAATGATGACCGAATTAACATCAAAGCTTGGGTTACGGCAGGAACATTCATCACCTTACTACCCCCAAGCCAATGGGCAGGTGGAAGCTGTAAACAAAACTCTTAAGACGATTCTACAACGAACTATCAACTCAGCCAAGTCAAATTGGCATTTGATGTTATACTCAGCATTATGGGCTTACTGAACATCTGTTAATACTGCAACCGGTTTCCCACCTTTCCAACTCGTTTACGGGCTGGAGGCAGTCTTGCCCATCAAATGTCAAATCCCATCTCTGAAATTGGCAGTACAGTTATTGCCAGACACTTCTCCACTTGAAGAACGGTTAGTACACCTTGAGCAGCTTGATGAGCAGCATCGCGATGCGGCCTTGGCCAACGAGGCTCATAAACATAAGGTCAAGTGTCAATATGATAGGTTCGTTTGTCCTCGAATATTTTCTGAAGGCGACCTTGTCCTGGTCTATGACCAAGACAAGGACCCCCTGGGGGTAGGAAAGTTTAAACCCATGTGGTTCGGACCCTTCATTATAAAAGAAGTAGTAAAGAAGGGCACTTATTGTTTGGTTGATTTTGAAGGGAATGCTTTGGCAGAGCCTAGAAATGGGCTCTACCTCAAGAAATATTACTCATAGACAGGTCACTATGGGTAACTTTTTGTAACATATGTATAGTCTTTGTACTATTACTTTTTAAGTTTCTTTTAAAGTGTTATGGACGTGTCATTGATGTTATCTTTCATCAATATGGCAGATGTCAAGTGAGTCCGAGGTGTTCGTTGGGTATGCGGACGGTGCTAGTCGACACACACGGAGGCTTGCCTCCGCAGCTTGGGTAATATTTACACCACAGGGTCAGTTGTTATCTTCCGGAGGTATATGCTTAGGTGACACCACAAATAATGTCGCCGAGTATAGTGCAGTTATCGAGTTGCTTCGTGACACCTTGTCATTGGGTATCTCTCATCTCCGAGTCTATCTCGACGCTCAACTGGTTGTGTCGCAGCTAAACAGAGTATACCGGGTTCATGATCCAACTTTACACTGACGATTCCTTAGGGTACGTCTCTTAGAATGCAACTTTGATTATATCACATATTTTCATGTTCCTAGGAGATTAAACCAAATTACAGATACTCTAGCTAATCAAATTTTAGAGTGGCATCTTGCCCACATATAAAAGAACATGGACATAAACATGTAAATACATTTTTGCACATAGAATCCATAAGACACAAAAAAGACAAAAACCATATATAAACATCATTAAATACTCATAGTACATAGATGGACGCAAGCGCCTCAAAAATGGGAACAGTAACGAGTCACCGGGCTTATGCCCTCAAAAAATATATACAAGTAGGTGCTCGTGGCACATCAAAAGTCTAAGTCTGCTCAGGGCCTATGGGCCCTGTTATAATCATCTACAGCACGGGTTAAACACCTAAACAATCGGACCCATGTCCGAGGTGCCCCCACAACATGAGGCTGCATGGATGGCGGCAGGTCCTTTATCTTTGCCATCGGGACTGTGCGAGTGAGCGCAGTGAAGTTCCGCTCAATTCGTCTAAGGACCCTCTCAGCCTCTCCGGCTGGGAGGTTCCCTGCTACTGCTGCTCCCCCAGTGGCGACAGCCGTGGCTTTTGGCCATGGACGACGCCTGTTCCGTGCATAGTCGGCAGGTTGCACGGGTCCTACATCTGCATGCAACAAACGTTTACCCGTCAAATACTTTGGCATACAAAAAAAAATGATATATATAACAAAAAGACATAAAAATTACATATGCAAACAAAAAAAACTACAAAGGTGGAGACTTACCCATCTCCCCTCGCTCCTCACCAGGAGGCACGGGTATCTCAGGATCTCTAGAGAAATCTATCCCTGCATACGGGTAGTCCTCGATAACAGGGATCTATCATGACAGCCAAGTAAATAAATCATTGTCAAAGGACTCAACGGTCCTTCCACCACCCTGTCGCGGCAGTAACACTGCCCATCTACACACTGCAGGGAAAGAGGCCTGATGTCCTCGTACTACAACCCGAGGAATGAAACTCAGAACTCTCTCAAAAAAGAACGAACACAAGATGGTCCCGAACCCAAAGTTCCTCTGTGTCCGCTGTCGGCAATATGTCAATTGCCTCTTCATGCACTCAAGCAGTGTGGTACTCCAATAAAAAATTTGTGCATTCATGCACTGGATGATACAATTCATCTGTGCGCGCGAAGCCTGATGCATGGCTGCTAAGCCGGTAATCCGCCCAATCAGTAACAAGATAGTCTGTAGTTCTCAGTTGGTAATCTTGCTAATGGGTACCTGGGAGCCTGCATGCTCGTTCCCAGCCTCATAGTGCTCAGCTATCAACTCCGAGATCTTGCTCGGCCCCGCAGGAAAAGTCTGGAAGTTGACTGGTTCCCCTCTCCTTGAGAGGCCAGTCAGAAAGTAAATATCCTCGGTGGTGGGCACCAATGATTTCCCCTCTAGCATAAATGCCTCTGCATCAGGATGCCATTAATCAATCAAGGCATTGAGTAGCCTTGGTTGCGCGCACATAAATGGACATAGAAAGAATTTGAGTAAACTGCATTGCATTAACACGACCAAAACATTCAGATCTGCAGCAACCAACTCAATGATTGCCTCATGCTCCCTTTCCCTCCACTGGACATACATGCTGCCAACACAACAAGGTAAAGGAGGGTCAGTACTTCCTTTTAATTTTCTTTTTCATCATAAAAAGGAGGTACACACGGGCTGTAGAGGTGACAGTCGCGTGTACACGCAGGTAGACTTCACTCTGCCCGCGTGTACCTAGGGCCGACCTTTTTAAGGTCGACGCCCACCCAAAAAACCAACTAAATAATTAAATTGAAGTATTGAATATCTAGATAAGGGAGTTTGTACTTACTTGGTCCAAGCAGAAGTTCATTTCATCCACTATAGCTCTCGGAATCACTATCTTTGGCAAAGGGGGTCTTTTGGCTCCAGAGTCAATTTCCAAATCAGCAATGGTGATAATGAGTTGCCAGCTTCTATTTATAGACTTTTTGGCCTCTTTTTATCACTTTTTTGGCCCCCTTTATCAGTTTCTTTATACCAAAAACCATTTAGAGTGACCAAGGAGTTATATGGGAGGGATTTGATTAGGTATTGGGACAATTTTTTTTTTATTTTCGAAAAAATATTGACGGTCCATAATTTTTTTTTTTTCTTCAGAAATCAACTTGAACATATAGGTTAGGATACCACCCCAACTTTTGCATCTCGTTCCCTTTTTATTATGCTATAGGATCGATCCCGTCAGGTTGTGATACAGAACCATCATATCTGCTCTAGAAGTGTCACGACTTAGTGGTAGAGCTTACCAGAACATGGATGCCCTAGGTAGGTCCTGGTTGCATTATGGTGTCCATGCCGTTTCTAAAAACACTGTAGGCTCGGGAGTCCGTATAGTCTTTCCTGAATATGAGTTTGGGCCTCATCTGCATGAGTCTTTTTCACTCTTTGTCCCACCCTCAGGACTCCCAAACAATAACGGGTCTCCTTTTAAGCCCTTTTCAAACCCTCTAAAAATGAAAAGATTGCCGAGCGATCTTGTGACCTTTCACGCTCGTTAAACTGAAATTTGAAGTCACGTTTGTCCGGCGGTAGTTTACCCTTTTTTTGGTCCGGACGGTCCACTGTACGAACAAAGATATACTCTATCGAATTCCCATTCTTTAGAAGAGTACTCTCAGGTATAATTTTATTCCTTTTTCGGGCCTAAGGGACTGAATTTACGAAAAAGAAACCCCCACAAAGTCCATAGTTAAGATCTTTTCAAACTCCCTAAAATTGAAAAGATCATCGAGTGACCTTATTCTTTCACACTCATTAAATTGGTCCAGAAGAATATTTCTGACGGAGTCCATAGTTAATCTTTTTTCAGACTCCTTAAAAGTGAAAAAATAGCCGAGTGATATTGTCCTTGTCACACTCGTTAAAATGGTTTTGAATTGACGTCTAATCGGTGCTAGTTTATCCCTTTTTCGAACCGACTAGACTATTGTCGAAAAAGGTACCCCAGCGGAGTCTCCTTTTATACTTTTTCAGACTCTCTAAATATGAAAAACCACCGAGCTTACCTTCTCTAGGCTCGTCAAACTTACATCGAAGGACGTTACCATTGTGTGTTCTATCAACCGCATTTGCATACCTTATCCACCAGCCTTGTGATAGTTTGCTTCTACGTCTTAACACCTTTGGCCGCCGGAGGATTTTTCCCGAGTATCATTTTACCAGAACATTAGTCTTGTCCTTGTGCCTTGAGCTTGTATGTTTGCAGTACTCGTTCCTCCATTGTAACGTAATATTCCTTTATTCTTTTTCAAAATTATCAAAAAGAACAAAAAAATCAAATATACCCCAAAAAGAGGATGGGAAAAGTATTTTCNTGCCTTGAGCTTGTATGTTTGCAGTACTCGTTCCTCCATTGTAACGTAATATTCCTTTATTCTTTTTCAAAATTATCAAAAAGAACAAAAAAATCAAATATACCCCAAAAAGAGGATGGGAAAAGTATTTTCTTTATTGGCAGTATAATGAGTCGCCCTTGGATAAAGCACATATGTCCGTTTGATCATCAGACTATGGAATGTAGTACGACTTTAGGAAGCTTTTCTCGCTATATAGAGTTGTGTCCTCCACCGTTTGGTTACTCTTCCAAACATATAGAGAGTTTACGTTGCCTCCTGCTTCATAGACTTATGATTAACATATATGCTGCCTGAGTCTTATCACTTGTTGTGTTATTGTCCAAGGGAAGTTTGTCACTAAGCCTAAGTCGACCCCTCTGCAATATGTCTCTTGTCTGCATACTCGACCATCCTGAACGTCCAATCAAGTCCTTGTTCAAAATCACTGAAGCCTTCAGTCCGATCATCAAGATTATCAAGTCCATAACCGACGAGCCATCGAAGACCTCTGGGTAGTGCAGTCGTACACTCATATTACACTCCTACCCGAATTTTAGAAGATTTTGAAGTTGTTGCTCGCGCTCTGAAGTACAACCATCAGGCCAAATCAGCTTCTGGAAGATGGATACTCTATATGTATATCTTTCTGATTTTGAGATGTAGCTACGCTGTGTATTATTCGCGGCTACTCTTTACAGTTATTTGACATGGATCTACAGTGTATTTGATTGGTAGCCATGGTTCTCTTTTATCCCGAGCATGGGTATGCCCGCCTAAGTGAAACATTTATTATTTTGCAGACGACACCTCTTGGTTCCTGATCCTTGGGCTCAATCGTTCGGCACATCAGTAAAGATTGGTAATGTATTTCGGCCATCAGATGCTCTTCTACCCTCACACATTAGGGGGCATCTGTTATAACCCTAAATTTCACCACACATGCTTACTTGGCATCTGGCCAATTCATATCCCTTCTTTGCCAAAACTCTGGTGAACAACTCTTTGGAAATCCTCTTGTGTCAAGGCCCACACGCCCTAACCCATTACTGCACGCGCGTGCACGCTAGCTGACTCACTACAGCCCACGTGTACCTAACAAAGCACGAAAAAAGGAAAGTTGTCGATGGAACAAAAAACTATGGGTCAGTTAACTGAAACTCCCGGCCATGCATGGCTGAGGGTTCTTCCAAAACCCTAACTCCTTCTAGCCTATAAAAGAAGGGGTAGGGGTACCATTTGGAGAAGGAAAAAATATAGCGAAGAAAATCTGACCATTTATGTAATCCCTTGTCCCAACCCTTTAGCCTTTCCTCATGCCAAAGGAGATTTAATGCAAAGCAGTTGAAGGACAGAAGAAGAGGAGCCCAGGATCAGGTTCAAGGAGCGGTGGCCGGTCTCAACTTTGATTGTAAGTTGATTCATTTTCAGTAATAAAAAGAATACTTTTCTCGTCCCAATGCATGAATTGTCTATGGTTTGGTTAATTTGTGCTTGATTTCTAACCCTTGAGTAGAGAAGTAGCATGCATGCATAGTTATTATTTGTCTTGATTGCAGGTCATCTGTGGAAGGAGCAGCGCAAGCAAGTAGTCAAAGCGAAACGAATGATCTACATCGAACGCCGGTAATAAGGTTAGTGGTCCTTTTCCATGCATTTACTGTGAAAGAGGGGTTTAAGTCTTGGGTTGTAGGTAAAAAAGTAATTTCTTTTCGGTCAAAATCTGCATGCAAGTCTGACCCTAGTTTGCTAGTCTGTAGGGTATTTTTCCCAACAACAACAATGCAAATTCATGTTTCTTATTGCGTTATGTACATCTTGCAGTCAAAATTTTCGTGGTTTCAATGAAATTTGTGAACCGAAGAGCATCCTGGGAATTGGAAGATCATTTTCATTTGAAACAGAAACAATTCATTAATATATATTAGTATGAATACTATTCAGATAAATATGAAAACTTTCTCCATTAATACATACTAGTATGAATACTATTGAAATAGATATCAAACATTTATGTTGGTGAATACTTAGCCAGTTATCTGGCCACCAGGCCCTGTGTTCGCGGTACCCAGCACCTATGTCCCATGTTCCATCATATACATATTGTAGCCAAAGAAATTCAATGATGTGCAGTTTATGATTTTACTAGTGAGAACCCAGCAGGGGTTCAAACACATTGCCATTAATAAATAGAAAAAAAGGTTTTTTTGACTGTCAGATACTTATCTCTTTTCCCCTTTTGATTTTCTCGTCCATTATGGCTTTCTGGTTTTATACTTAGTTGTCTTTATATGATGGGCAGTTGCAGGGTTCACGGGATGACATATATCCATCTCCATCTGTATCTTCACATGACGAATCCGACCGACCACTATTCCTTTCCATACCTAGGCAATTTTATGGCCGCAGTTGTCGGGTCCGTGCATACGAACTGGTCGTTTCTTCTTCCCACTCGTTATCGCTCTCTGGATATATAATTAGTGGCCTTTCTATGGTATCTGGTTCCACAGTTGGCAGGCTGACATGTCTTCATCTCCATCTATATCCTCACACGATGGAACTGACCGACCGTTGTTCCTTTCCATACTTAGCCAATTTTATGGCCGTTGCTGTGGGGTCGACACTTGCGAGCACAACTGTTTATCATTCCATTATATACATATTGCACTCAAAACATCTGTGATCTACAATTCCAGTGTGGGTTCCTCGTATATATTAACTTCGTTCAAAGTATCTGTTGCTACCTTCCATCCCCAACAACTTCGCGTCCTTCCTAATATACATCTACAATGCTTTTACTAGTGACAAGTGGACATAGTGGTACGAAAGATACTTTTGTGATCTGCAATTTATCCCTTAACTGGTGAGAACTCAACAGGGGTTTGAAAGTATTTGAATTAATAATCAAACACTAGATGTTCTTCTACAAGATACTTAGTTCTTTTTCCCTTATCTTCTTCCTGTGTATTATCGCTTTCTAGTTATATACTTAGTTGCGTTTCTATGATCGCGGGTTCCAACGTTGGCGTGTTGACATATATTCATCTCCATCTATATCCTCGCATGGAAAATTGGACCGCCCACTATTCCTTTTCATACTTAGTGAATTTTATGCCCGTGGTTACCTAGTTGGTGCAATTGAACTCTGTTGCTTTTTGTTCCGTCATATACATCTACCACTCAAAATTTATGTGATCTACAATTCCACTGCGAACTCCTCCGTCCTTTTTCCCTTTTTTTCTTCCTGTTTATTATGGGACTATAAAGTATGGACATGATATTTTATAGAGCATGTACGACTTCTGCATTCCATACCTAGCGACATTTTGGATCATGGGTTCTCGGGTGGGCGGGCTCAAAATTGAGCCTCCATTGTTCCGTTCCCTACAAATAACAACCAAAATTACGTGATATACAAATTGACAAGCGGACCTGCGGATTGGATGACTCAACATTGCACTTCTATTGTTCTGTGTCCTCCAAACAACGCTCCCAGTTCCACGATATACAAATTGACACACGGAATGCAGGGCTGGCAGAGTGGAGATTGCCATTGTTTACGGATGCTAATGCATATGAAGTATCTAACAACATCTAAAAAATTATTTTCAATACTAAATTAGCTCTTAGTAGTGACAACTAGACACAGGTACGAAACGGTTGGCATCGCACCCTCTGCAATATACAAATTGACTACCGGATTTCGACATCGTCTGCTCTTCCGTGTTACAGATTATGCATTCAAATGTTCGGAGCGATACAATTTGAACGTCGGGGCCTCGCGTCTTCTGCAGACACCTTGTCATCCTGTTTTCGATCCTCGTGTTATCGGGTTCACGAAATGTGCAACTCCAGCATTGGCGGGTTGACATATCTTTATCTCCATCTATATAATCACACGACGAATCTGACCGACCGTTGTTTCTTTCCATACTTGGCCAATTTTATGGACACGGTTGTCGGGTTGGTGCCAATTTCATCTCCATCTATATCTTCGCATGGTGAATTGAATCGCCCGCTGTGCCTTTTCATACTTAGTGAATTTTATGCCCGCATTTGCTGAGTTGGCGCAATTGAACTCTGTTCCTTTTTGTTCTGTTATGTACATCTTCCACTCAAAATTTCCGTGATCTACAATTCCATTGCGAACTACTCCGTCCTTTTTCTTTTTTTCTCTTCCTGTGTATTATGAGACTATAAAGTATGGATATGATATTTTATAGAGCATGTACGGATTCCGCATTCCATACCTAGCAACATTTTGGATCGCAGGTTCTCGGGCAGGTGATCTCAAAATTGGGCCTGCATTGTTCCATGCCCCTACAAATAGCACCCAAAATTCCATGATATACAAATTGACAAGTGGACCTGCGCACTGGTTGACTCAACATTGCACTTCTATTGTTCTGTGTCCTCCAAACAACGCTTCCAGTTCTGCGATATACAAATTGACACACAGAATGCAGGGCTAGCGGGGTGGAGATTGCCATTGTTTAAGGATGCTAATCCCTGTGAAGTATCTAACAGTATCTAAAAAATTATTTTCAATACTAAATTAGCTCTTAGTATTGACAGCTGGACACAAAGGTACGAAACATCTGGCATCGCACCGTTCGCAATATACAAATTGACTACTGGATTCCGACATCATCTACTCTTCCGTGTTACAGATTATGCATTCAAATTTTCAGAGCAATACAATTTGAACTTCGGAGACTTGCATCTTCTGCATACACATTGTCAACCTGTTTTGGATCCTCCTGTTGTCGGGTTCACGAAATGTGCAACTCTTGGATATTGTTTTGGGTTGGCATAAAGCTTCGTTGTCCCACGGTTCACAAATTTTTCAAAGTATCTTTCGCTGCCTCTGTTGGTTCCCAACCCTCTGCAATATACAAATTGACTAGCGGGTTCACATCTTGTACTCAAAACTTTCGTGATCTACAATTCCACCATGAACTCCTTTATCCTTTTTCCCTTTTCTTATTCCCCTGTACTATGTGCCTTTGGTTATATACTTAGTCGCCTTTCTATGATCGTGGGTTCCATCGTTGGTGGGATGACATCTTTATTTCCATCTATATAATCACATGACGAATCTGACCGACCACTATTGCATTCCATACTTAGCCAATTTTATGGTTGCAGTTGTCGGGTTGGCAGTTTCAAACTCTTCTTCTTCTTGTTCCGTGATGTACATCTTGCACTCAAAACTTCTGTGATCTACAATTCTACCACGATCTCCTCGAACTCGCAAGCTTCACTCTACCACGGTTCATAAATGTGCTTCCTGATATACACTGGTTATGCTCTTACTAGTGACTCTTACAGGTGACAACTACACACAGTAATACGACACAGTTCACATCCACCCCTTCGCAATATAGAAATTGACTATCGGGTTCCGACATCGTCCCCTCTTCCGTGTTACAGATTATGCATTCAAATGTTTTGAATGATACAATTTGACGATCGGGGCCTCACGTCTTCTGGGGAGACCTTCTGACCCTATTTTGGATCCTCCTGTTCACGGGTTCACGAAGTCTCCAATTCTTAGTCAGTGTTTCGGGTTGGTGCATTCGAACTCTGCTGCTTATTGTTCCGTGATATACATATTGCACTCAAAATTTCCATGATTTACAATTCCACTAAAGACACTCAAAAAGTTATGAGACATACAATTTGACCCTTGCGCCCTCACCTTCAACAATTGTACCTTGCAACCCTATTTTGTAGCTATTTTTTCCCATGCCCATGGCCTCCGTACTTTCTTACTATGTAATTAGAAACCTTTCTTACTATGTAATTAGAAACCTTTTATTTTGTCCCTTTCGATTGTTCATATCGAACATGCATCATCATGTTGGCCCGCTCAAGAAATCTACAATGTTTAATCGCTCATTGCAATATCTGCCATGTTTGCATTTCTATGTATGCAATTACTAGTGTTTAATGTTAACAACGCATCATGAAATAGCCATCCAAGTTGTCATTAATCAACGAAAGTCTTGAGGACATATCCCATTCACACGCTTTGGACCAAGATTTGCGCAGGGTTATATTATCCCTTCCAACTTTTGATTTCATTCATCATCTGGAGAAAACAAACGTACTTGTAGACTTATGGCAGCAGGTTGACAACAATTTTGTGGAGATACAGTAAATATGTTCGCACATGAGGACCAGAACTTCCAGTGGTCCAGGGCATATTTTTACTATTCATCCCATTCCGCCCAGAACAAAGTGATTTGGAGCTCTGGAATCGCTCGTGCAGGCTGCGTGCCTAAGGTTTTTGACTGTAACGAGGTGATCTCTTGGTGCGCCAAAAAATATATTCCAGGCCAAAGAATTATTCCACTGTGCGACCATTCTCTTGTTTCTTTGTCACCTAAGGTCTTCCGTGAGATGTTAAAATTGTCAGAGCCAACATTGACGTTCAGAGGACAAGACTGCAAACAATTTCTAGAAAAACATGATAACGGGTTGGACATCTTAGCCAAATTCCCCGAAGACCCAACAACAGTTCCTGAAGATATCACAAGGTTGCAGGTAAGTTCCTTTAGAAATCCATTCCGGGAAATTGCTTGGTTGTTTACAAGAATAACGGGACAGGCATCCATGGAAAGCATTTCCCATATAATTATTTATATTTTGTATTTCACAGTCAAGGAACAATAAATTTTCGATTGGGGGACGCTAATTTCCATTGACCTTTGTTCCCAGTTGGCACGATTCAAAGAATCGAATAAATTTTATATGTCATCCTACTTGATTTTCGCAATTGTGCATTGTTGCCCGTTTCCAAATCTTTCTCTTTCCAATAAAATAATCTGTGGATTCGAACTAGTAACATTCTGGTACGAGGCCCTATGGAGGCACAAGGCCTCCTATTGTTTTTATGAAGTTTTTAATGGCTTTGTCTCTGTTTTCAAATATTTATTGTTAGGCAAGGATGCTCCATGGATGTCTGTCCAGGCAACCAAGTTTTTTAACAAGAAGGACACACTTGAGCAAAAGGAAAATCACAGTGTCTTCATGGTCTTTGGCTCTAAGGAAAATCATTCTTTCCTTCCATGCCACATCACGAACAAGATGTTTGTTGTAGAAATAGCAAGGCAATACAACCACTGGTTGCATTTTTTTCATGACAAGAAAAAAAATAGTTCATTCCTCTGCCCTGGAAAGTCAGAGATTTTGTGTGCAGAAACATCAACAAGATTGACGAGTTTTCCGTCCATTTCAAGAAATGGAACCTAACGTATGCTAAAACACTAAAAGGGTTTGACCCTAATGGGATTTTTCGAGAGCATTTACTGGCGGTTGGCTTTAACACCTCTTTTATTCATAGACACCTGACCCAAGATAGGGACAATGTCAACAACAATCCTGCTTCTACCGATTGCGATGTAGAGACATTGCAAAGCGCGACTGAATTGTACAGACAACATGGAAAAGTATCCGGTGAGAAGAGTACCTAGTCCCCCACCAACACTCCTAAGAGCACGACATCACGGAGCATCGCTTCGATGGTTCACCCAAGTAAGAAAACAACCCAAAAATCTTCCAATGGAGGAGGAGATAAGAACCCTCCTTGCATAAATATTGATAGTTCTCACAAAATTTCACTGACGAAGAAGAGAAAAAACAATGCAGGGCAGGCGGAGGAACTCGAAATTGAAAGTGGACAGCTGCAACTTGAAATTGAAACTGGGCACATGCAGAAAATTGGGTCATCCGCGGTGGAAATATCTGAGACCAGATTTTTTGACGAAGATGAATCCTTCGTATTCCAGAGCGTTGTTTTTGACAGACAATCTAAAAGTATGGTCATTGAAAAGAGAGATGTAACAAACATGAAAGACAAATCTCTCACAGAGATTAACTTTAGTGAAATGTGGCTGTCCCAAATCTCCTCATTTCACCAGGTAACCGGTGAAATTCTTCGTGATTCCATTGGAGTAATTGAGAAGGAAAATGCCAATCTGAAAGACCGCCTCAATGGATTTGAGTAGGCTTTTATTGCAACCCCAGAATTTGCCAGTCCTTTGGCAAAAATCATGCCTGCTACCACTGCATCTAAGATGAAAGTATCCTCTACCCTCCTTGGATGCTCTAGAGCCCTTTTAGAGAATAACATCAACAAAAGAATGCAGCTAGTTACTGAAGCCTGGGAAACATCACAAAAGTTAGTTTCCTTCAGAAAGAAGGCTAATGATTTCCTGCAACATTTGGAGTTGACTTTAAAAAATGATCAGCGTTTCTGTGAACAGGTGCCAACCCATTTTTCCAACTATGTCGTTAACACATCGGAAATGAAAAGAAGACAAGAGAAATTCCCCTCCCCAAAGCAGACCAAAAAAGTAAAACCATGTTGGAAAAAGAAAATTAAGAACCAGGAGCTCATTGTCAAATCATGTAAACAAGTCATATCAGAAGAGGAAGATTTATTCACAAGCCTGCTCCAAATGGACTTAGCCGGAACTACCAACGAGGTTCAAGACCCAAACTTAATTCTCAAATCCTTGTCAATCACCAAAGAAGCCTTCTAGGAAAAAGTTGATATTTTAAAGGGGTTGTCTTTCAAAACGTTTTATGGCATACTTGAACGTCATCTAGATGAGCACGAGCGTTGGGTATTGAACTATGCGACACACAATGAAGAAATTGAACAGAGTCTTCATAGTATTTCAATGGATCTAAGGAAATTAGAAAACGACCTTTACGACATAGAAATCCAGGATGAAATCAACACGAACCCCATGAAAAGATACATCAAAGAATGGTTCCAATAGAGAATGGACAGTCTTGTCCAGGAAGGGCAACAACCAGTCGACACGACTCCACTGACCATCGACGACATCAACAAAAATGCATCGGCTTCATAGTAAGTCTATATTGGCATCTTGTTTTCTTTATCAATCTAGTTTAAGTATATGTTGTCATCTTGTTTTCTTTATCAATCCACTTATGACCTCTTTAAATAGAAAACTGTAACCAAATACTCATAACTTCCAATTTCTTCTTTTTAGATCTTCCTCTCTACCATCGCACACTTCTTCTTTCGACATTCCTAATTCTTGTACTTATTTCTTTTTATGGTCTGCAAGAGCCCCAATCCTAGTCTATATGACAAACACATTTAAATTTCCAGAAAGAGGTAATAGACATGATTAATTTTTGATAAATTCCAAAGAAAACTGATTTGGCAATGCCTTTATTGTATACTAAATTTTGGGTTTCCAGGAACCTTTCTTGTTTGTTCCAAAGAAAACTAATTCGGATTTGTTACATTTCTTGTGTCCTATTGTATGCTAATTTTTTTTGTCTTGAAGGACGTTGTTACTATTCTATTGTATGTTAACTTTTTGGGTGTCCAGGAAACTATACTTTTATAGATTTTGATTTCTCTTGTATCCAGAAGCCTTTTCTTTCAAGCAAACTAATTCAGGAATGCTAACAGATGTTATTACTATTCTATTGTATGGTTTTAAATGTTGATCTAATTTCCAGAGATATGTAACAAACAATATTTATTTTTGATAAATTCCTATAGTCTGCAAGTTCGCTTATCAATTTGTATATCGTGGAACTGTCGGTGCTATTTGTACGCAACGGAACAACAGAGACCCAATTTTGAGTCCGTCGGCCCAAGAACTCGCGATCCAAAAACTAGTTAAGTATGGAGGCCTGCTATATTTTTTGTCTCCTATTCTATGCTAAATTTTTTGTGTTTCACGACATTGTTACTATTCTATTGTATGCTAACTTTTTGGGCGTCTAGGATCCTATACTTTGATAAATTTCGATTTTTGTTCTGTCCAGAACCCTTTGTTTTAAAGCAAACTAGTTCGGGAATGCTAATTTTTTTGTGTTTTCCTCCACGAAACTATGTAACAGACGAAATTACTATTCTATTGTATGCTTTTAAATGTTGATGTAATTTCCAGAGATATGTAAGAGACATTATTTATTTTATGATAAGTTTTTATAGTCCGCTTGACATTTTGTATATCACGGAACTTTCGGTGTTATTTGTAGGGCATGTAACAACAGTGGCCCATTTTTTATCCCGCTAGCCCGAGAACCCACGATCCAAAAACTGGCTAAGTATGGAATGAGGGCTTCATGCATGCTCTATAAAATCTCATCCCCATACTTTATAAAAGTGCATATTTCGTATGTATAAAACTAAATATCTAGTTTCTAAAATTTGATAAATTTCAATTTCTTTTGTTTCCAGGATCCCTTGTTTTAAAGATAGCTAATTCGGGAATGCTAATTTCTTTGTGTTTTTTTCTACGAACCTATGTAACAGACGTTACTATTATTTTTGTGTTTCTCTCCACAAACGTATGTAAAACGTATGCAAAGAACACTAATTCGGCAATGCTATATTTTTTTGGTCGATAAAAAGCCTTTGTTTTAAAGCAAACTAATTCGGGAATGCTATTTTTTTTGTGTTTTTCTCCATGAACCTATCTAACATATGTTATCACTATTCTATTGTATACTTTTAAATGTTCATGTAATTTCTAGATATATGTAACAAAGATTATTAATTTCTGGTAAATTTCTATAGTCCGCAACTCCGCGTGTATATCACGGAACTGTCGGTGCTATTTGTAGGGCATGGACCATCAGAGGCCCAATTTTGAGCCCGCCAGCCCCAAAAATCGCGATCCAAAAACTGGCTAAGTATGCAATGAGGCCTCTATGCATGCTCTATAAAATCTCATCCCCATACTTTATAAAAGTACATATTTCGTATGTATAAAACTAAATATCTACTTTATAAAACTACATATTTCGTATGTATAATTTATGCTGTCCAAGAACCTCTTATTTGATAAATTTCAATTCGGGAATGCTAATATTTTTGTGTTTTTCTCCACGAACCTATGTAACAGACGGTATTACTATTCTATTGTATGCTTTTAAATGTTCATGTAATTTCCACAGATATGTAACATACATTATTAATTTATGATAAATTTCTATAGTCTGCAACTCCACTTCTAAATTTGTGTATCACGGAACTGTCGGTGCTATTTGTAGGGAATTGAACATCAGAGGCCCAATTTTGAGGTTGTTAGCCGAGAACCCGCGATCCAAAAACTGGCTAAGTATGGAATGAGGGCAATCTCATCCCCATACTTTATAAAAGTACATATTTCGTATGTATAAAACTAAATATCTACTTTATAAAATTACATTTTTGGTATGTATAATTATGTTGTCCGGGAAGCTATAATTTCATAAATTTCAATTTCTTTTGTGTTCAGAAGCCCTTGTTTTAAAGATAACTAATTCGGTAATGCTAAATTTTTTGTGTCCAAGGACCTTTGAAATGTTGATAACTTTTGATATTTTTCAGGAAGAACTAATTCGAGAATACTATGTTTTGCATGCAAACCACATGTATTTCAACTTTCTAGCCACGCGTCTGTAGTAGGTTGCATTTACTCCCATAAAAACCTGCCAGGGACTACGCTGCCATGCAACACTTGTTAAAATAAAAATTGTAGTTTTTTAAATGTTCTACAACACCATCCACATCTAGAGCAGTGGCCATTAGTTTTGTTAGATATTGAAAATCGCAAGGATGATAACCCTGACAAATATTGACTTTCATGATATCCATATTCAAATTTCATTGCACGAGGGCCTTGCTAGTTATACATATTTATTGCACACCTTCACTTACACTGTCATTCGCTTAAAAATCGAAAATCATTCTTTTGCAAATCGAGGTGCATTCATAATGGGTTTGTATATAGGATTTTATATGTTAGTAAGGTTCAAAATACATAGTTTGTGTGATGACCTCAAAAAGTATTATAATAGAAGATTCTCTTCAAATAAAATTAGTAAGACGATACCATGCTAAATAATAAATAATATATAGTAATATATATTTTTAGAATTTTTAATATGTTTATAGTGTTTTTAAATTAG
>ML804854.1:291173-326171 GCA_009831015.1 Picea engelmannii | reverse complement strand
AAGAGGATCACATATGCTTGTTGATATAAGCTCATCCTTCGGATGAGTCCCTCGGAGTATTTTTAACGAACCCTAGGAAGGAGTGGTTCGGTCCCATTACGGGTCTATCAATGTTTGTTTAACGAGTCCAGAGATAGTAAACTCGAAGGTTTTTCAAGATTATAGAGTTTGGAAAAACACTCAAAAGATAACTCTCTCAGTTTCTTTTTCATACAATAGTCCAACGAGACCGAAAAAGGGTTAAACTATCGCTCGAAGGACGCGTAACTTCAAATACTTTAGCGAGCGTGAAAATAGCAAGATCGCTCGGCAATATTTTCATGTTTAGAGAGTCTGAAAAGAGCTTATAGATAAATCCAGGGGGTTCCTTTTTCATGTAACCACAGCGAGCCCGGAAAAGAGATAAAACAACGCTCGATCATGTTCTTATGTTTTTCGCAAGCACAAGAACGGATAAAAGGCGCTCGAGGTTTTATGTCAAAACCATAACAAACAAACAAAATCACACCACAACAAGTAAAAATTATGTCCATAATCATCCATATTTGCACCTGTCAACCATTTCACTCATTTTTACATTAGTGATTAGGGTTAAATAAAGAATAAACATAAAAAACCCACTTTTGATATAGTAAAAAGTAATAAAATGAACAAATAACAAAATTTACCATACCATTTTCACATTTTACCCTTTGAGTGCCAAAAAACCCTCATTTACCCTCTACCTTTGGTGTCGAATTCCAGGAGCTACGGGAGACCATTTGACGTGCCGTCAGCTATATTTTGGTAAGTGCCTCATCCCTTATCTTTTCATGGTTCAAAATTATATTTTCATTGGTTAAAAATCAATTTTTAAGTCGATTTTGTGAACCCTATGCGCGTGAGAGCATTCTCGCAGGTGGCCCATACGGGGCATGTGAGAATGACCCATTCTCGCAGGTGGGCCATGGGACACCTGTGAGAAGTTCTCACTGTGCGAAGCAGGCCACCTTCGAACAACACAAAATCCAAAAAAAATTGTAACGTTTAGCCAGTTGCAAAATTTTTATCATGAATAAGATCACTCACTATGTTTGTGTGTTTTTTTTATGCAGTTTGCTAGCCACAATCATGGTTTTAGAGTGGCGGGAATGAGAGCACGAGGAGGATAATGATAATGCGGAAAAAAATCCTCCAATCATAGCTGCACTAAGAGACTGTGGTCTCTTAAAGTATTTCTGCATCCCGGGCATGAGAGCCCAAGTTCGGTTGTTGGAATACTTAGTCCGAATGTGGGATCGGGACCAACAAGACTTCATCGTGGGAGCCCATACATTGACCATCGATATCGAGGATATCTATTTCTTGACTAGATTATCCAGACGTGGATCATATGTTAGTTTATCTAGTAGCAGAAGAGGTGGGTTGAAAATGAGCGAGTATTGTAACCAGTATTGTGTACCTGAGGTAGAGAGACAGAAAGGTAAAGTGGCTATTTGGGGAGTTACTGATATAACTCTCCGCACGATTCTTTTCACCATTGCTCGGATGGTAGGAAGTGTGGCTCCACATATGGCTCTGTAGAGATATTTTCAGTATGCCATCTAGTGTACTGAGCCCCGGGTCTTTAACTGAGCCGACGCAATATTACGCAATCTCAAGAGACAGTTGACTAAGTGCAGGCGTGGAGACTTGAAACAGTTTGGATATGGGTCTCTCTTAGTGTCTTTCTTCCTGGAGAGAGTCTCGGTACTCCGTCTACAGGCTAAGTGGGATCTTTCTGGTACCAGAGATCCGAGGATGTTACGATGGTGTCGGCTCATGGCCCGACATGTGGCAGGTCCTATTGTCAAATATGACAATGTTTTCTTTGACTGGTTACAAACTCAGATGTTGATGCTGGACAACTATGCCTACGTCGGGCTGGATTTCAGAGGAGATCCAGATCTTGCACTTCCTGAAGATGGACAATGGGGAGACCTCGGTAAGAAGGACACAAATTTTTTTAAGTTTTTAAATGTTTTTGGATTTTTAACCATATTTAAATGTTTTTGTTTTTATAGTTTTACCCAAAGACTAACACCAAATTCTTGTTGATAACACAGACGTTGGACCATACCGGCCTGCTGGCAGTTCCCCTATCCAGAGACAAGGAGAGGCAATAGTAGTAGTTCCACAGTATGCAGAGGACTATCTGACAGTGGAGAAGAACTTAGAGGGTGTGATGGCAGATGTTCCAGATATGACTCTGGAGGAGATTCCACGACGCGATCAGCGTCACACTGTGGGAGTCTCTGCCTCTATGGGTCGCCTGCTTCGTAGATTTGCTAGGACATTAGTGTGCTATCGTGAACATCATCCTTGATGTCATTATGAAGAAGCTATGGGATTCAATTTTTGATATTTTGGTCTTCGGACACATTTTGTAAAAACAAACTTTGATCGTTATATATATATACACGGCTTCTACCGGCTTACTTTACATTGTGTACATTTTAATGTGTTTGATTTATAGGTGATTTAAATGCCTGTCCAATACATAATTAGCTAAAGCATATGTCAATGTATTAAGACATCTAGGAATGTGTTGATATTCAATGTGATCAAAATGTCGTTCCAAGAGGTGGATTTGCAAATATACCCTCAATAATGTAGGACTTCGAATAGAGTAGACATTACTTAGCTGTAGCACTACTAGCTGCGAGTCAAGTCGCACAACCAAACGACGAATTCCAAGAGAGATAGCATCAACCAATAACTCAATAATGGCGCTATACTCTGCGATGTTGTTGGTTTCCCTCCCAAGACATACACCTCGTAAAGATATAAGCTCGTTTGTTGAGGCATAGATTGCCCATGTAGTGGAAGCTAGGTTCCGAGTACTACGGCTAGCACCGTCGGCGGAGCCAATATAAGGTAGCGAATACTCCGACATCTGGCAATCAAACACAACGTCACGTAAGGGCAGAGACCGGATAACATCAAAAGAAAAACTAAAGTAACACACACACGCAGTATGATACATAAAATACAAGTACTCATGCACAAATGACTCATGCATAGTACTTCTTTAAGTACAACCCATTTATGGGTTCACTCAAAGGTACACCATAATAATCAACTAGCTCATACACTCCTTTTTCCATAACTTTGCTAACAATGTAAGGCCCATGCCACATTGGTTCGAATTTCCCAGCTCCTAAGACATATTTATCTTGTTCATACAAAAGAACAAGATCTCCTTCAGAGAAGACACGAGGTTTGACATGCTTGTCATACTGTGCCTTAACACGTTTCTTCTGGACTTCTATTACAAGAGTAGCGTCACGGGGAGTCTCGTCTAATCGCATCAAATACAACAGACGTTCCTCTTCGACAGAAGTATTAGGTAAGAGCTCTACAACTAGGTTCAAAGAAGGTATTTCACATTCTATTGGCAGAATGGCTTCCATGCCATAAACTAATCGAAAAGGCATAAATCCCGTAGCGGATTTAACAGACGTCTGATATGCCCACAATGCCGAAAAAAACATCGTATGCCAGCTAGTTTTATGGATTCCTATCATCCGTTGAATCATAGTTATAAGAACCTTATTAATGGCTTTGACCTGGCCATTAGCCTGTGGATAATAGGGTGTTGAGCTATCATGACGAAGGCCCAACTTCTCTGTAAGTTCAAACATCATATAATTCCTAAAATGACTACCGTGATCGGTAACGATAGCCTGAGGAACACCAAAACGAGTGATGACATGGTTGAAAAGAAATAACGCTGCAGTCTTCCCAATATTATCGAATGTCGGCATTGCCTCGGCCCACTTAGTAAAATAATCAACAGCTACAATAATATAACCATGCCCCCCGGCCGAGTGAGGGTGACATGTCAGGAAATCAATGGCCCATTTAGCGAAAGGACCTACGGAGACCACAGGATGAAGGGGAGTAGGATGCGACCGGATCTTCTGATTATAGGTCTGGTAGGCATGACACTTCTGAATAGTAGTAATGCAGTCATTGAACAAGGAAGGCCAAAAATATCCTGCACGCAATATTTTCTGGGCAGTAGCATACCCAGACATATGACCACCACATGCTCCAGAGTGGCAGTCATTCAAAGCTCTCTCGGCTTCGTCAAAAATCAAACAACGCTGAAACACAGAGTCAATGCCTCGACGGTAAAGAGTATCGCCGAGGATAATATAATGACGTTCTTGATAACGGACACGACGTCGTTCGGCTCTAGACAAAGCAGGACGGAAAGTTTGAGTTTGGAGATATATAATGATATCTCTGTACCAAATATCATCGGTACTGATAAGGAAAAGTGATTCGTCAGGTAACGAATCGACTACTACTTTTTCCGTCGCAGTCTGGGGGAAATCACAAATTAACTCAGCGAAAATGAGGGATTTCTTCGACGTGGCTCGATCGAATTCCAAATCGAACTCCTGGAGAATAACAATCCACTTGGAGTATTTGCCCCCCAACAATTGACGTGTCAATATATGTTTCATGGGGTTACAATGTGAAATCACTGTAGTTTTCCTGGGGAGAATATAATGACGAAAACGTTGAACTGCTTGGACAGCAGCCAAGGCCAGCTTTTCAACATGTTGGTATTTAATTTTCGTGGAAGTTAAACTTCGACTCAAGTAATATATAACATGCTCATCGTGGGCATCATGCTCTTGAACGAGAACCATGCCGATAGTATACTCGGACGCAGCTAAATAAAGAAAGTAATCTCGACTATAATCAGGAGGGAAAAGAAGAGGAGCTTTCATGAGGGACAACTTTAAAGCTTCAAAAGCGTTGTTAGAAACCTTATCCCAGACAAACTCTGAACCTTTCTTTAGAAGACGTGTAAAACCCTGAGTAATCTCAGCGTAATTCGGGATGAAGCGACGAAGAAAGGTTGCTTTCCCCTGCAAACTTTGTAACTGGCGTAAAGAAGAAGGAGAAGGGAGATTAAGAATCACCTCGACCTTAATAGGATCTACCTGGATCCCATGGTGTGAAACAATGAAACCAAGGAGACGACCGACTTCTACGCAAAAGACGCATTTATGAGGATTCAGGCGAATGCGATTGAATCGACAACGAACGAAAATAGCTCGGAGATGATTAGGGTGATCGACTCGATGTAAAGAGTGAGTCGGAAAATCATCCAAATAAGGTTGAACAATATGCTTGATATCATGAAATGCGTAAGACATAGCATGTTGGAACGTAGCACCTGCATTCTTTAGACTGAAAGGAATTTTTTTGTAGGCGAAAGTACCCCAAGGACAAATAAAAGTCATTTTATGTTGGTCCTCAGGAGCGATATTGATTTGATTATAGTCAAAAAATCCATCCATGAGGGAAAAGATTTCACTGCCGGCACAGTCATCGACAATTTGGTCAACGAAAGGGGTTGGAAAATTGTCCTTTGGACAAGATTTGTTGATATCCCGATAATGAACACAAACACGTATACTACCACCCTTGTTATCAATCGGTACTGGGTTAGAAACCCATTCTGTCAACACCACGGGATAAATAAAACTGGCTTTAAGAAGTTTTTCAACTTCAAGTTTAATGGCTGCCACTTTACGCGGATGGACAGGACGAAGGCGCTGCTGGACTAGTTTAGCTCCGGGGTATGTTTTAATTTCGTGGACAACAATAGCAGGGTCAATACCTGGCATCTCTTCGTAACTCTAGGCAAAGATATCACGAAATTCTTTAAACAAGGAAGTGTAAGTGACAATTTCTTCGGGAGAACACGAAGCTCCAATATGAACATTCTCGACTATCCCAGGTTTAACGGAAATATCTATGGGTATCGTGGGTGAAATGTTACTGAGGTTCCCTTCCGCAAACACATCACGTGTAGATTGGGAAACCGTGGATATAACAACAACGGTCGACGGAGTCGAAATCTTCTGATAATTCTCAAGAGTCTGTTGTTCCAGAAACAATATGGAACGATGATGCCCATCATCCCAAGGGGTGTCCTCCATGATGGACATTATCATCTCGTCAGTGGGAAAGATGACATGGAAAGGATCAGGAGACAAATCATCAAAAGAAGAAGTAGTAAGGGTTGTTGATTGAATAGCTTGGTAAGAAAAGAATACCTTCGGTTCTGGATCTATGAAAGTGGACCATTAATTTTGATCCTGAGTGGGAGTGTGTAAAAATTATGCAGGTTTTTTCCATATTACTAGGACTCCCCATCTAGTTTTGGACTAGAGAAGCATTAGAATCCATCGAGAATAAGCTTGAATTATTTATTGGGCTCGATCCAAAATAGAAATCCAAATCTAATAGAAGATGGGATTGGATACAGATTGATGTTAATGTGAGAGACAAACTAATTGGATACATAAACCTGGTTTTCAGAGATATGGTTTGGCACCGAAAGATAGACTATTGGAAGATATTGTTTTGTTTTTATGGATGCCATGAGATAGGGCATATTCAGTCTTAATGCTCAAGGATATCCCCCTCTTTTAGAAAAATTCCCAAGGTCTGGGAAAAAAAGAATCTGGAAGACAGAGTGTCGGTTAATATCTCTATCCCACATAATCATCTGATCGAAGGACAATTCACTCCTCCAGTCAATTTTTTGAACCCTATGCGCATGGGAGCATTCTCGCAGGTGGACCATATGGGGCCTGTGAGAATGACCCATTCTCGTAGGTGGGCCATGGGCCACCTACGAGAAGTTCGCACTGTGCGAAGTCGGCCACCTGCGAACAGTGCAAAATCCAAAAAAATTTGTAACGTTTAGCCAATTGCAAATTTTTTATCATGAATAAGATCACTCACTATGTTTGTGTGTTTTTTTTATGCAGTTTGCTAGCCACAATCATGGTTTTAGAGTGGCAGGAATGAGAGCACGAGGAGGATAATGCTAATACGGAAAACAATCCTCCAACCATAGCTGCACTAAGAGACTGTGGTCTCTTAAAGTATTTCCGCATCTCGGGCATGAGAGCCCAAGTTCGATTGTTGGAATACTTAGTCTGAATGTGGGATCCAGACCAACAAGTCTTCATCGTGGGAGCCCATACATTGACCATCGATATCGAGGATATCTATTTCTTGACTGGATTATCCAGACGTGGATCATATGTTAGTTTATCTGGCAGCAGAAGAGGTGGGTTGAAAATGAGCGAGTATTGTAACCAGTATTGTGTACCTGGGGCAGAGAGACAGAAAGGTAAAGTGGCTATTTGGGGTGTTACTGATATAACTCTCTGCACGATTCTTTTCACCATTGCTCCGATGGCAGGAAGTGCGGCTCCACATATGGCTCTGCAGAGCTATTTTCAGTATGCCATCGAGTGTACTAAGCCTCGGGTCTTTAACTGGGCCGACACAGTATTACGCAATCTCAAGAAATAGTTGACTAAGTGCAAGCATGGAGACTTGAAACAGTTTGGATATGGGTCTCTCTTAGTGTCTTTCTTCCTGGAGAGAGTCTTGGTACTCCGTCTACAGGCTGAGTGGGATCTTCCTGGTCCCAGAGATCCGAGGATGTTACGGTGGTGTCGGCTCATGGCCCGACATGTGGCAGGTCCTATTGTCAAATATGACAATGTTTTCTTCGATTGGTTACAGACTCAGATGTTGATGGTGGACGACTATGCGTACGCCGGGCTAGATTTCAGAGGAGATCCAGATCTTGCACTTCCTGAAGACGCACAGTGGGGAGACCTCGTTAAGAAGGACACAATTTTTTTTAAGTTTTTAAATGTTTTTGGATTTTTAACCATATTTAAATGTTTTTGTTTTTATAGTTTTACCTGAAGACTAACACCAAATTCTTGTTGATAACACAGACGTTGGACCATACCGTCCTGCTGGCAGTTCCCCTATCCAGAGACGAGGAGAGGCAGTAGTAGCAGTTCCACTGTATGCAGAGGACTATCTGACAGTGGAGCAGAACTTAGAGGGTCTGATGGCAGATGTTCCAGATATGACTCTGGAGGAGATTCCACGACGCGATCAACGTCACACTGTCGGAGTCTCTGCCTCTATGGGTCGCCTACTTCGTAGAGTTGTTAGGACATTAGTGTGCTATAGTGAACATCATCCTTGATGTCATTATGTAGAAGCTATGGGCTTCAATTTTTGATATTTTGGTCTTCGGACACATTTTGTAAAAACAAACTTTGATCGGTATATATATATACACGGCTTCTACCGGCTTACTTTACATTGTGTACATTTTAATGTATTTGATTTATAAGTGATTTAAATGCCTGTCCAATACATAATTAGCTAAAGCATATGTCAATGTATTAAGACATCTAGGAATGTGTTGATATTCAATGTGATCAAAATGTTGATATTATCGAATGTCGGCATTGCCTCGGCCCACTTAGTAAAATAATCAACACCTACAATAATATAACCATGCCCCCCGGTCGAGTGAGGGTGACATGTCAGGAAATCAATGCCCCATTTAGCGAAAGGACCTATGGAGACCACAGGATGAAGGGGAGCAGGATGCGACCAGATCTTCTGATTATAGGTCTGGTAGGCATGACACTTCTGAACATCAGTAATGCAGTCATTAAACAAGGAAGGCCAAAAATATCCTGCACGCAAGATTTTCTGGGCAGTAGCATACCCAGAAATATGACCACCACATGCTCCAGAGTGGCAGTCATTCAAATATCTCTCGGCTTCGTCAAAATTCAAACAACGCCGAAACACAGAGTCAATGCCTCAACGGTAAAGAGTATCACCGAGGATAATATAATGACATGCTTGATAACGGATGCGACGTCGTTCGGCACTAGACAAAGCAGGCTGGAAAGTTTGAGTTTGGAGATATATAATGATATCTCTGTACCAAATATCATTGTAACTGATAAGGAAAAGTGATTTGTTAGGTAACGAATCGACTACTACTTTTTTCGTGGTAGTGTGGGGAAAATCACAAATTAACTCAGTGAAAACAAGGGATTTCTTCGACGTGGCTCGATCAAATTCCAAATCGAACTCCTGTAGAATAATAATCCACTTGGAGTATTTTCCCCCCAGCAATTGACATGTCAATATATGTTGCATGGGGTTACAATGTGAAATCACTGTAGTTTTCCTGGCGAGAATATAATGACAAAAATGTTGAACTTCTTGGACAGCAGCCAAGGCCAACTTTTTAACATGTTGGTATTTAATTTCCGTGGAAGTTAAACTTCGACTTAAGTAATATATAACATGCTCATCGTGGGCATCATCCTCTTGAATGAGAACCATGCCGATAGTATACTCGGACGCAGCTAAATAAAGAAAGTAATCCCGACTATAATCAGGAGGGAAAAGAAGAGGAGATTTCGTGAGGGACAACTTTAAAGCTCCAAAAGCATTGTTAGCAACCTTATCCCAAACAAACTCTGAACCTTTCTTTAGAAGAAGTGTAAAACCCCAAGTAATCTCAGCGTAATTCGAGATGAAGCGACGAAGAAAGTTTGCTTTCCCCTGCAAACTTTGTAACTGGTGTAAAGAAGAAGGAGGAGGGAGATTAAGAATCGCCTTGACCTTAATAGGATCTACTCGGATCCCATGGCGTGAAACAATGAAACCAAGTAGACGGTTGGATTCTACGCAAAAGATGCATTTATGAGGATTCAAGCGAATGCGATAGAATCGAAAACGAATGAAAATCGCTCGGAGATGATTAGGGTGATCGACTCGACGTAAAGAGTGAGCCGGAAAATCGTCCAAATAAGGTTGAACAATATGCTTGATATCATGAAATGCGTAAGACATAGCACATTGGAACGTAGCACCTGCGTTCTTTAGACCGAAAGGAAGTTTTCTGTAGGCGAAAGTACCCCAAGGACAAATAAAAGTCGTTTTATGTTGGTCCTCAGGAGCGATATTGATTTGATTATAGCCGAAAAATCCATCCATGAGGGAAAAGATTTCACTGCCGGCACAGTCATCGACAATTTGGTCAACGAAAGGGATTGGAAAATTGTCCTTTGGACAAGCTTGGTTGATATCCTGATAATCAACACAAATGCGTATACTACCACCCTTGTTATCAATCGGTACTAGGTTAGAAACCCATTTTGTCAACGCCATGGGATAAATAAAACCAACTTTAAGAAGTTTTTCAACTTCAAGTTTAATGGCTGCCGCTTTATGTGGATGGACAGGACGAAGGTGCTGCCAGACTGGTTTAGCTCCGAGTTATGTCTTAATTTCGTGGACAACAATAGCAGGGTCGATACCTGGCATCTCTTCGTAACTCTAGGCAAAGATATCACAAAATTATTTAAACAAGGAAGTGTAAGTGACAATTTCTTCGGGAGAACACGAAGCTCCAATATGAACATTCTCGACTATCCCAGGTTTAACGGAAATATCTATGGGTATCGTGGGCAAAATGTTACTGAGGTTCCCTTCCGCAAACACATCACGTGTAGATTGGGAAACCGTGGATATAACAACAACGGTCGACGGAGTCGAAATCCACTGATTATTCTCAAGAGTCTGTTGTTCCAGAAACAATATGGAACGATGATGCCCATCATCCCAAGGGGTGTCCTCCATGATGGAAATTATCATCTCGTCAGTGGGAAAGACGACATGGAAAGGATCAGGAGACAACTCATCAAAAGAAGAAGTAGTAAGGGTTGCCGATTGAATAGCTTGGTAAGCGGACTCAACCGGACTTAACGACATGCCATCACCAAAACGAACATGATCTCCAGGATGAGGGACTATCCAAGGGTCGACAGACACTGGAAGTTCATGAGGTACAGTAGAGATCATATTAAAATATGCAACTAACGAGCGTGGAATATCGGGTGGTGGTGGTATGGGAAAAGTACCCATTAACGAAGAGTCTTTTAAAAGAACGACTCCAACATTCTCATAACCCGGTGGGGTTTTAGCTATGAACGGCACGTTGCCAGTGTGAGTATCGACATTAAAGAAGGCAAGCTGATCAACCGTAACCACTTTTCCTTGGTGAGGAAATTGTATGACACGGAACAGGGTTGACACAACAGCACGCATAGAATCGACCCAACTACGTCCAAGTAGAAGATTATAATCGAGGGGAGTATCGAAAACTTCCACTTCAACCTGGACGGTCTTACCTTCGAGAGTGACAGACAATGACGGAAGAATACCGTAAGGCTTAAAACCAGAGCCGTTGAAGGCTCTCAAAGTGTTTTGTGATTCGTTCAAGGGAGGAGAACCAATGGCTTTCCAACAAGTAAAAGACATTACGCACGTAGAGGCACCCTCATCAATAACAGTCCGACAAATGCTTTTGTCAGCAACAACAACTTGTATATGAAACGCAAGTTGTGGGGGTAACCTTGGAATATGGTCTTCCAAGTCAAAGACTATCAAATTTGTATCCGTGGGATCGATTCCACCTATAGCTTTCAACAGATCCCTTCGCTGTGCAGGACAAGACTGAAGGACTTCAAGGGCAGACATCGCTGAAGGTGCTTGGGCCAGATCTTCGACAATGCTATAGTTCTGGGCCGCACGAGCATGAGGATTGAATGTCGATTTCTTAACGACACCTTTCGGGGATGGTCGTATCACTGTCTCAAGGCTCAGTCGTTCGAGATGAAGAGGACTGTTTGTGGGTGGATTCGGTGGAGAGGGATGTACCAGGTCAGGAGGTAAATCGTCAACCTTCTCCTTAGAAGGAGTATAGTCTTTAGCTCTAGTGGTAAGTGTAACATTGTCTTTCTTTGAATCACCAGTGCACATTAAAACATAGGATTGTGAAGAAGTATAGGGTTGGTCGTGGATGACCAACGAAGCCTGTTGTTGAGACGGGAAGGGTTGAGACAAGATTGTCGGCGTAGAAGGTTTTGGTGTTCCTTGAAGGAACTTGTTAACTTCGGCACGTCTCAGACAATCCTTCGTGTAGTGATCGTCACCACAGATAAGGCAAGGGTAGCGTGGTTTGCGCTTATCCCGGTCTTCAACAGGAGGGGTTTTGGTTTGTTGATTTTGATTATTGTTTTTACTCTCCTTATTCTTGCCTATCCCTTTCTTGGATTTATTCTTACTGGTCAGCGTAGATTGAACAACATTCACTTCAGAGGTTTTACCGGTGGGAGGAACAGGAGACGGAGCACTTTGAACATTAGAAGAATTGGATTTAGGGGTTGTAGTCGAAACGGAATGTGAATGGGTATGAGTGGTCCCAATCACACCATCAGCTGCATGTGAGGTAGCTGGAGTAGTAGAAGTGTTGGAAGTACCAGGACGAGGTAAATCAGGTAGTAGGGTGTAAAGTGTTCCCGTTTGCGAATAAACGAGATCAAGATACTGAGCGCGACTAATAGCCTACTCTTCTGTAACAACACCACCCATAGCAATGTCTTTACCAATTTCATTCACGAAGGATTTCGTAAACCATTCTGCCAGTAACTGATCAGGGAGTTCAAGTTTGATGAGACATCGTCTCCTTCTCCACTCATGGATATGGTCTGAGATGTGAGTACCTTTCGTTTGTTTAAAAGAAGTCAAGATCTCAGTGCCAGTATCGTAACGGATCGGTAAGTGGTAATGTGTGAGAAAATCCATAGCTAAGGTGTTTAAATCAGAAAAGAAACCCTGTGGCAATTCAATGTACCACTTCGCAGCCGAACCGGTAAGGGTTCGTTGAAAAAGACGTAGCCGAATGGAGTCATCCATCAGTGAGTTGGACGAACACCATAAATGAAAAGTCATGACACGGTTATTCGGGTCCTCTCCCGCCTTACCATCGAATTTTGGAATATTCGATGGGAGATTAGCAGGAATAGCAGGCCATTGGGGAGAGTGATGAATAGGATCGTTTAGAATCCTAGTCAAATCTGGCAAATCCAAGGTAGCAAGAAAAGGAAACTGTCGGTTTACTTGCGGGTACTGATGGCTTTGGGGTGGAAGCCCCGTTGGCAGACCAGTAAGAGCATAAGAAGACTTTCCATAGAGGGAAGCTCCGGGTTGGTTTGATGGTGGCTGGATAGGGTAGTAGCTCCAAGGATTGTAACATTGAGTTTGAGCAGGGACCTGAGTTTGGGAGGTTTGACCCAAACCCCAAATATGATTAGTGACACCTGGATATGGTTGGCCTACAGGAGGGACAGTTGTCTGCCCCCCAGTAGTTGAAGGAAAGTTTTGCAAAAGCTGATTCCAATACTGGGCCAACTCAGGAGGTATGTTCTGTCCAAAAGGGGAGGTTGGTCCCCCTACCATAGGTATAGTTCCACCCGGGAGTTGTGTACCAACCATAGGTTGTGTGGTAACTGTGTTGTGGCCAAGAAAAGGAAAAGGAAACGTACTACCCTGTCCACCAATAGGAATGTGCAAGTTTGGTACAACAATCGGGATAGTGTTACTAGTATTAGGATTGCCAGTAGGAAACTGAGGAAGTGTTGGGATGAAACCGGCAATAGGATGCCCAAGAAACGGAGGACCACCTGGAGAACCAGCTGGGGTTTGTGGAGGTGTTGGATGGGAAACATTCAACAAAGGATTCAAAGCATGGTAACCAGGGGGTAAATTCGGATTGACCTCAGGAGTTCACTGAGTATTGATAGGGGCAAGAGTAGTCGCAGGAATCTCGGTTTGGACACTCGTAGTAATCGCGAGATGGGCCATCTCGGGAGGGAGAACAAAACGATAAGTGGTAGTATCTGGTGTAGTTTCTGGTTCAGGAGACATAGGAGGGTTGATTTCGTAGACATGGGTTGACTCAGTACCAAACAAGACTCATCGAAATTCACCCGACCAAAAAGGACCTTGGCCTACTACACTGTGAGAAGGTCCAGCGGTTGATTCAGAGGATGTAACAATGGTTTCTTCAGAAGGATTTAAACGTCCAATAGGTCGTTCACCACGACAAATGTGATAGTCCTCTATAGTATTGGTAATTCGAAAATTAGCAAGAGGATCAGTGGATTCTACTTGTGGAGGTGGTGTAAAAATGTCTGGGACTTCACTTATGTCCACGTGTGGTAGAGTAACAAGGGGGATTTCACCTGGACGAGGAGAGTCCTCAGGGGTACCCTCAGGTGTTGCGGTATGCAAAGGTTGTGAAGCTTCCGGATGTTCTGGGGACAAACCTTGCATTCTACGTGAACGTCCTGGAGGAGCAATTGTAAACAAGTAACAAACTCCATGCAAATCCTATGGTAAACTTTGAGAAACAAACAACACACACTAGTAAACAAAATCTAGAATTAATCACCAAGCAAACAATACCTTCTAATATCGAAGCCACTAGTTGGTGATGAAATCCAACATCGCAACAACGAGACAAGAAGGGGCGGGGCTAAGGTGGAAAAGTTACGTTGACGACCTGCTTAATAGACTTACACCCTGGTGCAAGCTCCCACACATAATCGTGGGTATACCCTCCAAGGAGCCCGAGTGAGTTTGATCAACGTCGATTCCAGGTATCGTGAAGACTTTCCCCTCCACAGTCACCTTGGGTAAGAACCTAGAGAGATAGGAAAATAAGGTCACCACAAACAACAGTACAGCCTAGGGGGACAATCGTCAGTCCGATCCACACGCAAGGGCAGGGTATCAAGCCTGAAACCAACTCAAAGGCTTCCACTCATAATTGTGGTTATACCTCGGAGTGATCCCCGTAATACGTGCAATCTATACACCGATGTCAACAAAGCAGGGTTAGTAACTCTGCCAACACCAATGCGACCTAGTGCTTGACCCTTGTGTTAGAAAGGCTTCCCAGGACAGTATGCTACAAATGGAATTTAACACTCCCTAACTCAAGATGCTATTGTGTGTTTTTGAGCTTTTGGAGAGTGTGTCTCTCTTCCTACTCCAAAGAACTAGCCTAGCTAAATGTTGGTGTCAAAGAGCCCTAGAAAAGAGTTACTAGATCAATTTTAATATTACGCAATGTTTTTAAAGGCCGTTGTTTACTCAAAGGTAACAGAAGTGAAACTCATGATGTGTGACTCTGACCCAAATAATGCAAGGATATGATGAAAAATAACTCATTTCATTCCATGAATCCTAGTTATGGGAGAGAGAAAGTTTTCCAAATCAATCTCAATACTACAATGCAAATGCACTACTCAATTTCCTTTCAGATGCCAATGCAAACAATCATGTATCAATGAGCAATTTCTCTATATGTCTTTTCCAAAACTTCAATACTCTAAAACTTGATTTTCAATGTTTTTGAAAAAGCAAAAAACAAAATCTTGAAAGAAAACTTGTGGTTCACTTTCCAAGAAGAACTCTGATTAATGAGAAAATAAAATAAAATCATCAATAATCAAACAATGACAACCCAGCCAAAACTTTCAACGAAAGTAAAAACAAAAGCAAACCAAGGAGTTCCTCAATGCAAATGAAAAATGTCATTTCGAACCAATAAGAAAACAAGAAACACTAAGCACTTAACTCCCAACCAATCACTGGTTCTTAGCCAACTTGACACACTCAACTCCAGAAGTCAGAGAGAAGGAAAATGCCAATAAAAGACAAGAGATGAAAGTCAAGCTACCAAGGCAAGAGAAAACCTAGAAACCCTAGATCAGTTCAAGCAAGAAAACTAAAGAAAAAGACATGTAAGTCATTGATCCAATAAGCCAAAAAGATACCATTCAACAGATCTGAGCAGTTGACAAAGTCAAAACTTGAATTCAAAAATTTCAAAAATCTTGCTCGCAGGCAAGTAGTGGAACACAGTGCAAGAAGATAGTATTCTCGCAGGCCACCTTAAAGCAAGGTGTGAACTGTTCGCACTGGACCCTTTATACAGGGTGCGAACTTGACTAGTTCTCGCAGGCTGTAAATGAACATAGTGCGAGAATTCCTAAATATAATAAAAATTTTGAAAATGCAAGCAACATTCAAACTGGCTTATAGACCCAGAAGGTCTCTCAGGATATCCTGAGGACTCAGAGACTGACAAATCAAGAGAAAAATGCAAATAGAGCAAATGGCCACAGAAAATTCAAAAACCATAAAGAAAAAGGGAATAGTTCCCCAGTGGAGTCGCCAATTTTGTTTCAGGATAAATCCATGAGTGTGGACACAAACCAATCTCCCTAGATCCACCTGGATCTAGAAAAAACAGGACAGAATAATACACTTTCCCCAGACCTAGCTTATTGAATGAACTAAGAAGTAAGGATTATGGACATACCTTATGAACGCTTTCCTTATATCTCTGTTGTTCCAAGATTTGCTCCAATGCTCTTGCACCGTCCAGATCACAACAGTACAAACCAATCGAAGTAAAGGCAGATTAATATGTTCAATAGCTAGTCTATACATATGATCAAGGAGTTATGTAAAAGAGTGACATCATCTTTATGGGAAAGGGACATATTACTGTATTGAATTAATTGAAAGTGAAACTTACAACCTGAGCCTTGATGTTGTAGATCTCCTTTCGATGGTTCCTAGCTCTGATACACACACTTGCTCATGCATGAAGAAAATCAACCACCTTTGATGACCTTGCTATTGTCTCTAGCTGTTGTAGCATCAGTCCTCCATACAGTCTTGCACTAATTCTCCAATCAATCTCTTGCTAGTTTGCTTCTAACCCTTTCAATGAGCAATCTCCTCAATATATAGGAGAATATATACTAGTTACTTGGATAGAAAATGATCCCAAGATATCTGGAATGCCAACACTTGAACAACCATTCGAAGCCAACTCATCCTTCTAGAAGATTCCCTTCTAGAAGGATCGAGAATTTATCTTTTTCCTTATTTAGGAAGATGTTCACACCTTGAGAACTTAGTACAGTTAGAGAAGTTCGCACTCCAGCTTAATGCAGCCTGCGAGAATCAGGCATTCTCGCAGGAGAATATATAGGTAGCCTGCGAACATTCCTCAAAACATGATTTCTGGAAACAGACAAGTGCAACTTTTCTCAGGAAAGTGACTTTACTAAAGATCTTGATTTTCCATCGTCATAATATCATCATAATATCATCACCATGACCAAAATTGTGGATAACAGAATGCCCCCCAAAGTCTGAGAGTGGAACTAGTGACAGTCGATAGACTTTGTAAGCTGCATGTGTGTGTCAAGAACCAGGAGCACATCTAATCAGAGACCTGCAAACATCCAAGCATCAACAGAATATCATGTATACCAATTCTGAGGTAGGCATCCTCATACTCAGATCATAGACTGATGACATCACAAACCAAGGTCATGGCCACCAATCATACATTGTGGATCCATGCCATCACTATATAGCACAGCCACCTGAATACACTGTGGATCTGTGCGAAAATTTTTCAATCAAGACGACATAGCCATGAAACATACACAGTGGATCTATGTGTCGCAAATTATATATACTCCATCGCAACTTGGATCGCAAAGACAATACCCAGGGTCTTCAATCTCATCGCCCGAAGTACGAATCTGACCATGTGATTACATGTGTCGAAGTTGAACATGGTAGAAACCACTTGATTACCGGTCATTAATGTATACCATTAACAAGTGCGAGGGAAATCACCATTGATGTCAATGACTCTCAAGGTACTATAGTACAATCCATCGACTATGAATAAATGAGTTGATGTCGAACATCCGACGAAATCTCTCGATCAGGGGTCAATGATGTAAACCCACTGTCGAAAGCGAGAAAATTGCCATTGAGGCATGCAAGCTTCAAGGTACTAAATGATTTATAAGTCTTGATTCCGGATAATGTGCTGAAGTCGACAGAACAAGACTCGTCACAGGAGGGCCTTGATGTATCCCCCATCAGTGACACAAAATGAGTAACAGAGTTTGAAAGTGAAACAGAGTATATGGAAATTGGACTTTGGACACAGGGAAGGCCGACACGAAGTGAAAGGATAACTGCGGATGGCCGACTCAATAGAGGTTTCAAATGGACTGCTCTTGAACATATGAATGACACGACCAATGATTTGGTAGCATTGACTCAAAGATGACACATGGAAAGACCTTGTTATTAAATCGAATGAGAGACAAATGGATTTTCCAAACCGGCTTCAAATGATGAATAGGGGGTATCATGTTCAAGAGCGACACTTACTGCCAATTAACACAAAGATGAAACATATCTCTTTCCCAAATTTTCCCCCACCATTTCTGGCAAGTACCTATTTATTTTTACGCAAGCTTGAAGAGGATCACATATGCTTGTTGATATAAGCTCATCCTTCGGACGAGTCCCTCGGAGTATTTTTAACGAACCCTAGGAAGGAGTGGTTCGGTCCCATTACGGGTTTGTCAATGTTTGTTTAACGAGTCCAGAGATAGTCAACTCAAAGGTTTTTCAAGATTATAGAGTTTGGAAAAGCACTCAAAAGAGAACTCTCTCATTTCCTTTTTCGTACAATAGTCCAACGAGACCCGAAAAGGGTTAAACTATCGCTCGAAGGACGCGTAACTTCAAATACTTTAGCGAGCATGAAAATAGCAAGATCGCTCGGCAATCTTTTCATGTTTAGAGAGTCTGAAAAGAGCTTAAAAATAACTCTAGGGGGGTTCCTTTTTCGTGTAATCACAACGAGCCCGAAAAAGAGATAAAACAACGCTCGATCACGTTCTTATGTTTTTCGCAAGCGCAAGAACGGATAAAAGGCGCTCGAGGTTTTATGTCAAAACCATAACAAACAAACAAAATCACAGCACACCAAGTAAAAATTCTGTCCATAATCATCCATATTTGCACCTGTCAACCATTTCACTCATTTTTACATTAGTGATTAGGGTTAAATAAAGAATAAACATAAAAAACCCACTTTTGATATAGTAAAAAGTAATAAAATGAACAAATAACAAAATTTACCATACCATTTTCACATTTTACCCTTTGAGTGCCAAAAAACCCTCATTTACCCTCTACCTTTGGCGTCAAATTCCAGAAGATACGGGAGTCCATTTGACGTGCCGTCAGCTATATTTTGGTAAGTGCCACATCCCTTATCTTTTCATGGTTCAAAATTATATTTTCATTGGTTAAAAATCAATTTTAAGTCGATTTTTTGAACACTATGCGCGTGGGAGCATTCTCGCAGGTGGCCCATACGGGCCCTGCAAGAATGACCCATTATTGCAGGTGGGCCATGGGCCACCTGCAAGAAGTTCACACTGTGCAAAGCAGACCACCTGCGAACAACGCAAAATCCAAAAAAAATTGTAACGTTTAGCCAAATGCAAAATTTTTATCATGAATAAGATCACTCACTATGTTTGTGTGTTTTTTTTATGCAGTTTGCTAGCCACAATCATGGTTTTAGAGTGGCGGGAATGAGAGCACAAGGAAGATAATGCTAATGCGGAAAACAATCCTCCAATCATAGCTGCACTAAGAGACTGTGGTCTCTTAAAGTATTTCCGCATCCCGGGCATGAGAGCCCAAGTTCGGTTGTTGGAATACTTAGTCCGAATGTGGGATCCGGACGAACAAGTCTTCATCGTGGGAGCCCATACATTGACCATCGATATCGAGGATATCTATTTCTTGACTGGATTATCCAGACGTGGATCATATGTTAGTTTATCTAGCAGCAGAAGAGGTGGGTTGAAAATGAGCTAGTATTGTAACCAGTATTGTGTACCTGAGGTAGAGAGACAGAAAGGTAAAATGGCTATTTGGGGAGTTACTAATATAACTCTCCACACGATTCTTTTCACCATTTCTCGAATGGAAGGAAGTGTGGCTCCACATATGGCTCTGCAAAGCTATTTTCAGTATGCCATCGAGTGTACTGAGCCCTGGGTCTTTAACTGGGCCGACGCAGTATTACGCAATCTCAAGAGACAGTTGACTAAGTGCACGCTTGGAGACTTGAAATAGTTTGGATATGGGTCTCTGTTAGTGTCTTTCTTCTTGGAGAGAGTCTCGATAATCCGTCTACAAGCTGAGTGGGATCTTCCTGGTCCCAGAGATCCGAGGATGTTACGGTGGTGTCGGCTCATGGCCCGACATGTGGCAGGTCCTATTGTCAAATATGACAATGTTTTCTTCGACTGGTTACAGACTCAGATGTTGATGGTGGACGACTATGCCTACACCGGGCTGGATTTCAGAGGAGATCCAGATCTTTCACTTCCTGAAGACGCACAGTGGGGAGACCTCGGCAAGGACACAAAAAATTTTAAGTTTTTAAATGTTTTTGGATTTTTAACCATATTTAAATGTTTTTTTTTTTATAGTTTTACCCAAAGACTAACACCAAATTCTTGTTGATAACACAGACGTTGGACCATACCAGCCTGCTGGCAGTTCCCCTATCCAGAGACGAGGAGAGGCAGTAGTAGCAGTTCCACAGTATGCAGAGGACTATCTGACAGTGGAGCAGAACTTAGAGGGTCTGATGGCAGATGTTCCATATATGACTCTGGAGGAGATTCCACGACACGATCAACATCACACTATGGGAGTCTCTGCCTCTATGGGTCGCCTGCTTCATAGAGTTGCTAGGACATTAGTGTGCTATCGTGAAAATCATCCTTGATGTCATTATGCAGAAGCTATGGGCTTCAATTTTTGATATTTTGGTCTTCGGACACATTTTGTAAAAACAAACTTTGATCGTTATATATATATACACGGCTTCTACCAGCTTACTTTACATTGTGTACATTTTAATGTGTTTGATTTATAAGTGATTTAAATGCCTGTCCAATACATAATTAGCTAAAGCATATGTCAATGTATTAAGACATCTAGGAATGTGTTGATATTCATTGTGATCAAAATGGCGTTCCAAGAGGTGGATTTGCAAATATACCCTCAATAATGTAGGACTTCGAATAAAGTAGACATTACTTAGCTGTAGCACTACTAGCTACGAGTCAAGTCGCACAACCAAACGACGAATTCCAAGAGAGATAGCATCAACCAATAACTCAATAACGACGCTATACTCTGCGATGTTGTTGGTTGCCCTCCCAAGACATACACCTCGTAAAGATATAAGCTCGTTTGTTGGGGCATAGATTTCCCATGCAGTGGAAGCTAGGTTCCGAGTACTACGGCTAGCACCGTCGGCGAAGCCAATATAAGGTAGAGAATACTCCGACATCTGGAAATCAAACACAACGTCACGTAAGGGAAGAGACCGGATAACATCAAAAGAAAAACTCAAGTAACACACACACGCAGTATGATACATAAAATACAAGTACTCATGCACAAATGACTCATGCATAGTACTTCTTTAAGTACAACCCATTTATAGGTTCACTCAAAGGTACACCATCATAATCAACTAGCTCATACACTCCCTTTTCCAAAACTTTGCTAACAATGTAAGGCCCATGCCACATTGGTTCGAAATTTCCAGCTCCTAAGACATATTTATCTTGTTCATACAAAAGAACAAGATCTCCTTCAGAGAAGACACGAGGTTTGACATGCTTTTCATACTGTGCCTTAACATGTTTCTTCTGGGCTTCTATTACAAGAGTAGCGTCACGGCGAGTCTCGTCTAATCGCATCAAATACAACAGACGTTCCTCTTCGACAGAAGTATTAGGTAAGAGCTCTACAACTAGCTTCAAAGAAGGTATTTCACATTCTATTGGCAGAATGTCTTCCATGCCATAAACTAATCGAAAAGGCGTAAATCACGTAGCGGATTTAACAGACGTCCGATATGCCCACAATGCCGAAAACAACATCGTATGCCAGCTAGTTTTATGGATTCCTATCATCCATCGAATCATAGTTATAAGAACCTTATTAATGGCTTTGACCTAGCCATTAGCCTGTGGATAATAGGGTGTTGAGCTATCATGATGAAGGCCAAACTTCTCTGTAAGTTCAGACATCATATAATTCCTAAAATGACTACCGTGATCGGTAACGATAGCCTGAGGAACACCAAAATGAGTGATGACATGGTTGAAAATAAATAACGTTGTAGTATTCCCAGTATTATTGAATGTCGGCATTGCCTCGGCCCACTTAGTAAAATAATCAACAGCTACAATAATATAACCATGCCCCCCGGCCGAGTGAGGGTGACATGTCAGGAAATCAATGGCCCATTTAGCGAAAGGACGTACGGAGACCACAGGATGAAGGGGAGCAGGATGCGACCGGATCTTCTGATTATAGGTCTGGTAGGCATGACACTTCTGAATAGCAGTAATGCAGTCATTGAACAAGGAAGGCCAAAAATATCCTGCACGCAAGATTTTCTGGGCAGTAGCATACCCAGACATATGACCACCACATGCTCCAGAGTGGCAATCATTCAAAGCTCTCTCAGCTTCGTCAAAATTCAAACAACGCCGAAACATAGAGTCAATGCCTCGACGGTAAAGAGTATCGTCGAGGATAATATAATGACGTTCTTGATAACGGACACGGCGTCGTTCAGCACTAGACAAAGCAGGACGGAAAGTTTGAGTTTGGAGATATATAATGATATCTCCATACCAAATATCATCAGTACTGATAAGGAAAAGTGATTCGTCAGGTAACGAATCGACTGCTACTTTTTCCGTGGTAGTGTGGGGAAAATCACAAATTAACTCAGCGAAAACGAGGGATTTCTTCGACGTGGCTCGATCGAATTCCAAATCGAACTCCTGGAGAATAACAATCCACTTGGAGTATTTTCCCCCCAACAATTGACGTGTCAATATATGTTGCATGGGGTTACAATGTGAAATCACTGTAGTTTTCCTGGAGAGAATATAATGACGAAAATGTTGAACTACTTGGACAACAGCCAAGGCCAGCTTTTCAACATGTTGGTATTTAATTTCCGTGGAAGTTAAAATTCGACTCAAGTAATATATAACATGCTCATCGTGGGCATCATCCTCTTGAAAGAGAACCATGCCGATAGTATACTCAGACGCAGCTAAATAAAGAAAGTAATCCTGACTATAATCAGGAGGGAAAAGAAGAGGAGCTTTCATGAGGGACAACTTTAAAGCTTCAAAAGCATTGTTAGCAACCTTATCCCAGACAAACTCTGAACCTTTCTTTAGAAGACGTGTAAAACCCTCAGTAATCTCAGTGTAATTCGGGATGAAGCGACGAAGAAAGGTTGCTTTCCCCTACAAACTTTGTAACTGGCGTAAAGAAGAAGGAGAAGGGAGATTAAGAATCGCATCGACCTTAATAGGATCTACCTGGATCCCATGGCGTGAAACAATGAAACCAAGGAGATGAACGGATTCTATGCAAAAGACGCATTTATGAGGATTCAGGCAAATGAGATAGAATCGACAACGAACGAAAATAGCTCCGAGATGAATAGGGTGATCGACTTGACGTAAAGAGTGAGTCGGAAAATCATCCAAATAAGGTTGAACAATATGCTTGATATCATGAAATGTGTAAGACATAGCATGTTGGAACGTAGCACCTGCGTTCTTTAGACCGAAAGGAAGTTTTTTGTAGGCGAAAGTACCCCAAGGACAAATAAAAGTCGTTTTATGTTGGTCCTCAGGAGCGATATTGATTTGATTATTGCCGAAAAATCCATCCATGAGGGAAAAGATTTCACTGCCAGCACAGTCATCGACAATTCGGTCAACGAAAGGGGTTGGAAAATTATCCTTTGGACAAGATTTGTTGATATCCTGATAATGAACACAAACGCGTATACTACCACCCTTGTTATCAATCGGTACTGGGTTAGAAACCCATTATGTCAACGCCACGGGATAAATAAAACCGGCTTTAAGAAGTTTTTCAACTTCAAGTTTAATGGCTGCCACTTTACGTGGATGGACAGGACGAAGGCACTGCCGGACTAGTTTAGCTCCGGGGTATGTTTTAATTTCGTGGACAACAATAGCAGGGTCAATACCTGGCATCTCTTCGTAACTCCAGGCAAAGATATCACGAAATTATTTAAACAAGGAAGTGTAAGTGACAATTTCTTCGGGAGAACACGAAGCTCCAATATGAACATTCTCGACTATCCCAGATTTAACGAAAATATCTATGGGTATCGTGGGCGAAATGTTACTGAGGTTCCCTTCCGCAAACACATCACGTGTAGATTGGGAAACCGTGCATATAACAATAGCAGTCGACGGAGTCGAAATCTGCTGATAATTCTCAAGAGTCTGTTGTTCCAGAAACAATATGGAACGATGATGCCCATCATCCCAAGGGGTGTCCTCCATGACGGACATTATCATCTCGTTAGTGGGAAAGACGACACGGAAAGGATTAGAAGACAACTCATCAAAAGAAGAAGTAGTAAGGGTTGCCGATTGAATAGCTTGGTAAGAAAAGAATACCTTCGGTTCTAAATCTATGAAAGTGGACCATTAATTTTGATCCTGAGTGGGAGTGTGTAAAAATTATGCAGGTTTTTTCCATATTACTAGGACTCCCCATCTAGTTTTGGACTAGAGAATCATTAGAATCCATCGAGAATAAGCTTGAATTATTTATTGGGCTCGATCCAAAATAGAAATCCAAATCTAATAGAAGATGGGATTGGATACAGATTGATGTTAATGTGAGAGACAAACTAATTGGATACATAAACCTGGTTTTCAGAGATATGGTTTTCCACCTAAAGATAGACTATTGGAAGATATTGTTTTGTTTTTATGGATGCCATGAGATAGGGCATATTCAGTCTTAATTCTCAAGGATATCCCCCTCTTTTAGAAAAATTCTCAAGGTCTAGGAAAAAAAGAATCTGGAAGACAGAGTGTCGGTTAATATCTCTATCCCACATAATCATTTGATTGAAGGACAAATTACTCCTCCAGTCCCTACAAGGTTGGTGTCACCTCATCCAGATGCATTTACTCATGATTCATACCATTCAGGTAAAGAAGTCTAATCTTCCCCCTCCATCTCTAAATTATTTGTCAATTCAGATGATTCTCTCCCCATTTATCATTCTATAATATTTTGATCCTCCTCTCCTAACTCTCTCCCTACCCTCGATGCTCTTTTGTTACCTAAAGGAATATTTTTTCCTCCCAATATACCTGTCCCTATCCCATATATCCTTGTTGACCCTCTTTTTGTACCACCTTTTGTGTCCTCACCCTCAATTTCTATGAAAGGGGCCCCTCTTTCCTCTCAGTACCCTCCATCCAAAGGGTCTCTAGGTAAGGCATTCCCAAGTGGAAAGTGTGGTCCCAGTTCCTCACCCAAGAAATCCTACTCTCTCCAATACAAGTACAAGTCGATGAGGATAATTCCTTCTCAGGGTGTTCTATCCCATGACCCTATTCAACCCAATCCTATGGGTTGAAAATCCCACTTACTCAAGGATGAAGAAAAATATGTCATGGAAATTCAAAAGGGGAAACAAGTACCCATCACCAGGGCCCTTAGAGTAGGGAGAGCCTTGAAATGTCCCCTAAAATGATCATTGTCTATTTTAATGTGAGATGGGTAGGGGGGCCCCAAAAACATTTATCCCACAAAAGGTTTTTGCGAAATATCAAGCCTAATTTTCTACTTATTCAAGAAACTAAATGCATTGGAATTAAATCTATGAGTATTTTATAGTTGTGGTTGAAGAACTAGTCATATTGTTCCATTGACATTGAAGGACAATCATGAGGGATCTTATCCATATGGAGCCCTGCATGTAAGGCTCTTTCCTCAATTTTTTTTTTCCATTCAACAATATGGATTAAATTGTTAGTCAAATATTTTGTGTGACTTTCCTTGAATGGACACACAAAAGGGCTTCTTTATTTGTTTTTTGGAAGCCCACCATTTGGCAGATATCAAATTGATGAAGTTGGTTCCCACTTGGTGAAATTTGTGAACTATAAAATATGTTTTCTATAAACCTTTGGATAGATTCCTTGATTATGAATACTTCTTATCATCTATTCTTTCAATAAACTCATCGATGGGTGGAGGGATTTTTTACCATAGGCCAATAGTCCTTAAGATTAAGTTAGAATCATAATCACCCCTTATCCCTTTCAAATTCAACCACATTTGGATGGAAGAAGAATAGTTTGTGTCTATGGTAAAAATATATTGGAAACCATTGGACTCCTCTGGAGATCAGTCGATGATGTTCCAGTTCTCTAAGAACCTTGTCATGGTTAAGAAAGCCATTAATAATTGGCTCAAAATCTACAATTATCATAAGAAGAAACAATTATGTGAAATTGAAGAAAAACTTATGGATCTTTATTATATTTTTCGATAAGGTATATATGGAAAGCACTCAAATTTTTCTACTCAAGGACTTAGAATCCAATAGAAATTATCTTCTAGATTTAGAAGAGCAATAGTGGAGGTTAAGAAGTCAAATTCTGTGGTTGAAGGATGGAGACAATAACTCAATTTTTTTCATCAGTATGCTAAATTCTGCAAGATCCTTAACACAATATGGGAAATCAAAATGAATAAGGGATCATAGTAATTTCCTTTGCAGACAAAGTAGAAGTTGGAGCTCATTATTTTCAGTCCCTTTTCAAAACACCAGAAGGGTGATCCATTCGAGATATATTACAAGTAGTTACCAAATATCAACTCATCTTTACATAATACATGGACAAATATCTCATGGAAGATGTGTCAGAGTCTAAAGTTGTATCTTTTCTCTCTTCTATGAAACATGGAAAGAGCCCCGACCCTGATGGCTTCACGGTGGATTGTTTTATTGGGTTCTATGAGTTACTAAAAAAATCTTTGTTGTTGGTTGTAAAAGAATCACAAAAGAGTGGAAAGGTTCTGGGTTCCTTCAATTCAACCCTCCTATGTCTTATTCCCAAAAATAAAAGGGTGTTTATTTTAGCGATTTCAGGCCAATATCATGTTGTAATGTGATATATAAGTTAATTGCCAAAATTTTAGCTAGGAGACTAAAACCCATCCTTAGTGACTTAATAGCTGAAGAATAGTTCAATTTTCTCCAAAACAAGAAAATTCATGATGTCATCTTGATTTCTAAAGAATTTATCTACTCAATGAAGAAAAAGAAATAAAGTATGACTATCTTGAAGCTTGACCTATATAACTATTATGATCGAGTGAATTGGACCTTTCTGAGACTAGTCTTAGTCCAGATGGGGATTTATTTAGATGTGTTTAGCTGGGTTATGGGGTGTCTCTAGTATTTCTCTTTTGTTGTATTAATTAATGGTTTCCCCCTCAATTTTATTTAATTCCTCAAGATTTCTAAGTCATAGATTCCCCCTCTCCCCATTTTTATTCCTCACCATTGTTGAATCTCTCAGTACGATGCTGAAAGAAGAAAAATATTTTGGGTCGTTAAGAGGGGTTAAGGATAAAAAAGGGAATCCATCTCTCACCTTATTTTATTGAAGGCATATTATGTTGCACCTATGGATCAACCATTGATATAAAAAATTAAATTGATCCTTGATCTCTATTGTATGGCTACTACATTGGAAATCAACTTTGACAAGTCATGCCTCACTTTACATCAATTATCCGCCCATAAATTAGGAATGATCGTGGATATTGTCCCTACTCCTAGGTACAATTTGGACAATGGATTCAAATACTTTGGATGCTTTTTCAAACTAGACAACTACATATTTGTAAATTGGGAATGGCTTGTCAAAAATATCTAATCCTAAATATCGATTTGGGTCAATCTCCTTCTCTCTAGATGAGGTAGACCAATGTTACTTAAGTTAGTGCTAGAAAGTATTCCATAGTATTGGTCATACATAGAGGAAATTCCTAAAGGAATCCTATCCAAAATCTGGAAGGTTATGTTTCAATACTTGTGGTCGGGGAAACGATAGACTGGAGGCATTGCTTTAGTTAGATGGTTGTCTTTATCTACCCCTGAATATTTAGGAGGGTGGGATCTAAATAAAATATTCACTTTTATCCAAGCATTGGTCGGACATAGTCTATGGAGAGTGGTGCACTGTAATTCTTTATGGGTGTGATTTTTATTCTCCAAATACCTTCCCAATTCTTCAATTCTAGACTGGTTCACGCTACCCAAAAAATCAACAAAAGGCTTGATTTTTTGGAAATCTATGGTTATGGGCTTCCCACTAATGGGTGATTGGAATTTTTGGAAGTTCAGTAACGAAAAGTGGGTTTGGATTAGGAAATATCTATGGCTAGGGGCTAGCAACAAATTCCTATTTTTTGAATATCTCTTCCAATCTTTGGTTGGGAAGGGGGTTCTATATTTGAATGATGTTAAGGCCTCAATGCCTCAGCTAAGAGGAAGAGAGGGGTGGAAATATGTAGATTCCTTAGGATTAGAAGGGAGAAAAGATGAATAATGTAATCACTACATTGAACTTCATACCCAACTCACTTTTTTGGTCCAAAAATCCTTGTATCAATGAGTATACAGCTAAGCTAGGTTACAAATACTATATGGAATCCATGCATGTGGGTCCAAAAAAGTGGTGGTAGGGATACTTATGGAAGTTCAATGCCCCCTTGAAACGCAAAATAACTTTATGGTTTGCCTTAAATAATAAATTGTTGACTTGGGAAAATGGAGTAAAACATGTATAGATTGGCCCTGGTAGTTGTTCTTTATGGGAGAATGATTTATATTGTGTATCTCATATTTTTATTTCTTTTCCATATGAAATATAGGTAATCAAGATCAGTCAGGAGAAATTGAAGGCTATGTCTAGCTAGAATAAAGATAACCTTAAGGACTGTTTTCTCGAATGTTGTGGATATCCATATTCTAACTCACATATACCAATATAGACTATGTCTTGAATTATATCCATCGAAATCCAATGACAATCCACACTCAAATAGTGGTCAGTTGAAAATATTGTGACCTTAAAAATGGCATATTACAATAATTTATTATAGAAATAAATTTTCTCATTCATCTTCTACATAATTGTAAATCACTTAATAATTTCAACTCAATGGTATTTTCTAGGTAACACACATTATTCCCCTCTTTCTATTCATGACATATATAAAATAATTTGATTTATGTGTAACCCTTCATAAATTCCAAAAAGACTAGTCAAGGACTCATTAATGCACATGTTTATTTAGATTGTGTAATTGGTATATGTAATTTTTGTTAAACCCGTCAATTATTAATAATATGTATTCATTATTACATGATTTCCACTAAACTTATTTATCTTGATCAATAGAACAAGAGAGTTCACATGGAAACTATATCTTATAATGGGTACCCTTTTCCACCTACAAATAAAGGATTTGAGGTTACATTTCATGACACACTATAGAAAGTAATGCTATGCTACCAAAATTCCTCTAGAGAGACTTGAAACCATTATCATTTTCTCTTCACCATCTATTAGAGTTTATTGCACATTCCTACCCAATTTTTGGGTTAGAGAACATAAGGAGACAAAAGACCCTCCCAAACCCAATCCCAGAAACCTATTGATGCCATGCCATTGTCATTCCTTGCCAAGTAATTCCATTCCATGTCATTGAAATTTCCACGCCATTTTCAAACCTTTCTATTTCATTCCATTCCAATGAATTTCCAAGCCATTGCCATGCCTTACCATGCCATGCCATGCCATTTACATGTCATTTCCATGCCTTGCCATATCATAGAATTTCCATGCCAATGTTATGCCTTTCCAAGACATGCTATGGAATGTCATTCCATGGCCATGTCATTTCCATGTCTTTCCATGACATTCCATGCCATTCCATTGTCATGTAGCTTCCCCTTCCTTGTCATGTACTTTCCCATTTTAACCTATTTAAAAATAAATATAACTTTCCAATGTATTGCCATAATATTTCCATGCCTAGCCAAGCCAATAAATGATATTAAATAAGTCACAACATGATAAATATTACAACCCTTAACACAAGTGATCATTAAATGAAAGGGGGATGAAAATGCAAGCATAAACTAGAGTTTAGATAACAAATTATTGTTGAAATTCAAGATGACACATAACAACCATAAAATATTCAAGACATCAAGCAATGGTAGGGTATTGTATGCATTGGAAATGGTATTCTATCATATGGTATGCATTGGAAATGGAAATGGTATGAATTGGTATGTTATTCATTTTCTTGCCATTTCATTGTATGGTTTGCATTGGAAATGGTATGGTATGGTAAGGTATTCTATGCATTGTCAATGGTATGCATTGGCAATGGAAATGGTATGTATTGTCTTTCCATTGTATGGTATGCATTGGCATTGTCAATGGCACTAGAAATAGTATGGTATGCATTGGAAATTGCATGCTATGAAAATGGTATGATATGCATTGGAAATGGTATGATATGGTATGGTATGCATTGGCAATGGTATTCATTGGCAATGGAAATGGTATGCATTGGAAATGGTATGCATTTTCTTGCCATTGTATGGTATGCATTGGTAATGATATGGTATGGTATGCATTGGTAATGGAATGGTATGGTATGCATTGGCAATGGTATTGAAAATGGTATTGTATGCATTCACAATGGTATGCTCTGGTATGGTATGCATTGGTATGGTATGAATTGTCTTTCCATTTCCTTGTATGGCACTCATAAGCAATGGTATAGTATGGTATGGTATTGTATGATATGCATTGTCAATGGTATGCATTCACAATGGAAATGGTATGCATTTCCTTGCAATTGTATGGTATGCATTGGCAATGGTATGGTATGGTACCACGAGCATTGGCATTGGAAATAGAAATGGAAATGGTATGGTATGAATTGGAAATGGTATGCTATCGTATGGTATGCATTGAAAATGGTATGGTATGGTATGGTATGAATTGGCATTAGAAATTTCACTGGAAATGTTATGGTATGGCATGCATTGTCATTTCCAATGCCAATGCATACCATACCATTGTCATTTCCACTTCTAATGCCAATGCATACCATACCATTGCCAATGCATACCATACAAGGCAATGGCGAGGAAATACATACCATTTCCATTTCCAATGCCAATGCATACCATACCATACCATTGCCAATGCATAACATACAAGAAAATTGAAATGAAATGCATACCATTTCCATTGCCATTGCCAATGCATACCATACCATTGTCAATGCATACCATACAATGCATACAATGGTATGCATTTCCTTTCCATTGTATGGTATGCATTGGAAATTGTATGGTATGGTATGCATTGGAAATTGTATGGTATGGTATGGTATGGTATGGTATGCATTGGCAATAGAAATGGTATGCATCAACAATGGAAAAGGTATGCATTGGCAATGGCAATGGAAATGCATACCATACCATACCAATTCCATTGCCATTGTAATTGCCAATTCCAATGCATACCATACCATAGCATACCATACCATTGCCAATGCATACCATACAAAGCAATGGCAAGGCAATACATACCATTTTCATTTCCATTGTCAATGCATACCCTACCCTACCATATCATTGCAAATGCATACCATAAAATGCATACAATGGTATGCATTGCCTTGCCATTTTATGGTATGCATTGGCATTGGAAATGGTATGCATTGGTATGGTATGCATTTCCTTTCCATTTCCTTGTATGGTATGCATTGGCAATGGTATGGTATGGTATGGTATGCATTGGCATTGGAAATGGCGATGGAAATGTTATGGTATGGTATGGTAAGGTATGGTATGCATTTCCATTTCCAATTCCAATGCATACCATACCATTTCCATTGTCAATTACCATGCATGCCAATGCATACCATACCATACCATTTCCATTGTCATTTCAAATGAAAATGAATACCATACCATACCATACCATTTCCATTTCCATTTCCAATGACAATGAATACCATACCATTGCTAAAGCATACCATACAAGGAAATGGAAAGGAAATGCATACCATTTCCAATGCATACCATATCATTTCCAATGCATACAATGGTATGCATTTCCTTGCCATTGAATGGTATGCATTGGCAATGGTATGGTATGGTATGGTCTAGTTTGCATTAGCATTGGAAATACAAATGGAAATGGTATGGTATGAATTGGCAATAGAAATGCTATTCTATAGTATGGTATGCATTTCCTTGGCATTGCCTTGTATGGTATGCATTGAAAATGGTACAATATGGTACCACATGCATTTCCATTGGAAATGGCAATGACAATGGTATGGTATGCACTGGCAATGGAAGTGGCAATGGTATGCATTGGTATGGTATGCATTTCTTTTCCATTGCCTTGTATGGTATGCATTATCAATGATATGGTATGGTATGGTATGGTATGCATTGGCAATGGCAATGGAAATTATATTGATTGGCATGGTATGCATTGCCAATTCATACCATTTCCTTGCCATGGTATGGTGTGCATTTCCTTGCCATTGTATGTTGCGCATTGGAAATGGTATGCATTGCCTTGCATTGGCATTGGAAATGGTATGCATTGACAATGACAATGGTGTGCATTGGTATGTCATTCATTTCCTTAACATTGATTTGTATGGTATCCATTGGAAATGGTATGGTATGGTATGCATTGCCTTTCCATTGCCTTGTATGGTATGCATTGGAAATGGTATGGTATGATATGGTATGCATTGGAGATGGAAATGGAAATGGTATGCATTGGCATGGTATGAATACCAATTCTTACTATTGGAAATGGTATGCATTGGTATGCATGGAATATATTAGTATTCATGGTTGTATTGGTCTGCATCGGCAATGGTATGTATTGGTATGCATGGTATGCCAATGGTATGTATTTCTATGCATTGGAAATGGTATGTATTGGTATAAATGGTATGCCAATGGTATGAATTGGTATGCATTAGCAATGGTATGCATTGCCAATGGTATGCATTCCGCTAGAAATTGGATTTCCCTCTTCTACCTTTTCTATCGGTTTCTTCTTCTATTGGTGGTTCCTCATGTTTAAATATAATAATTGGCTTCCAAACACCCACCAAAAAATTTTCTTTGTATTATGTAGTAAGGCACAAACAGGTGGAGAAATTTGTTTTTGTATTACAAAAGAAGACACATCTAATAATTCTAATTCCAATTGCACTTGGAAAAATTTCTCTTCCAATTTCAAGAAGACACAAGAATATACAAACAACAATTCCAATTTCACTTTGACAAATTTGTCTTCCAAGTCCAAGAAGAAGAAAGAAGATACAAACAACAATTACAATGGCACTTCGACAAATTTGTCTTCCAATTCCAAGAAGACACAAGAAGATACAAAAACCAATTATAATTGCACTTGGACAATTTTTTCTTCCAATTCCAAGAAGACACAATTAGATACAAACAACAATTCCATTTGCACTTGACAAAGTTGTCTTCCAAATTTTCCTGCAATGGTCTGGAAATAGCACAAAAGTATTTATGAATCTAACAAGAACACTAAAATAAGTAAAACTTATCTGTGCAGGTTGTTTTTGTTTGAAGTTGTCATGGTTTCTTCTCAACCATGAGATGTATGACATGGAGTGTGCTTGGCACCAAAAAATTCCTAGAAGGAATGTGTGCACATTCCAGCTGAGTATAAATGACCAACTTAGTCAAGTCACAGGAGAACGTGCACACTCGTAATGCAACAAATATAACATTTAATATACACCAAAGTGTTGTACCAAGATGTGGGTGATGTGGGTGCAAGGGTTGTACACAAGCTATACACATAGTGCACTCAAGGCTTGAATTAAGATAGGGTTAAGGATTAAGTATAAGTTATTCCTAGGATTAGATGGATCTAGGGGGGTCTATGTCATGGTCTACATCAATCTCTGTTGGACACACCTACCACACTTAGAGGGGGGGGTGAATGAGTGTGGGGCTCTTTTTCCCAAAACTACCCTCTTGCACAAAAACTCATCTATTAGCATTCAACATTTATTCATTACCCATTGTTGTCATTTATAACCAGTTAGATGCGAGCATATATCAGAAACATATATCAGCAATATATCATCAACAAGTCATCACCACAATGAACACAAAGAACACAAGATGTATGTACAATTTTATTTTATTACGGACTACAATCCTTGGGGTTTATCAACAAAAATTGAATAGAGTACAACTCTACAAGAGCACCAGCTCTATATGCAAGAATCACCTTGCATTATCACCACCAACTGAGATGAGGCAAAAAATCTCAACAGATATCAATCTGTACCATAAACAAGAGCATCAACCATGCACCAACCTGTGCCAAAAAACCTGTAATCAACCTGTACCATAAACAAGTGCATCCAACCATGAACCAAGTATATACCAATCATGATTCAACTACTCATCAACAATAAATCATCAATATGTACCAACATCATCAACTATACACCTCATGTATGTGCCAACTCATCAACTTCTTGTCTTAACCATGACTAGTTTTGGATTAGTCAACAACCCTAACTTGAAATAATCATAACTTTGTACCTGTACTGAATAAAGATATGAAACTGATACAAAATGTTCTAAAGTGTTTTTTCTGTAATTCCTCCAAGTGGCACTACTTGGAACCTCTCAAAAAAGGAGTTATAGCAAAAATGGCATACCTTGTTGAATTCTGGCTTATTCTAGAGGGCGACCTTGTAGAGCGTGCCCACACAAAATATTTGATGAACTGATCTGAAACTGTTATAGCACATACTACAGACTGTAATCTAATCAACACAATTGGTCTCATGGAATTTGTATCTGTTATGAATAAGTTATGACGTTGTTACCCGAAACACCAGATTTTAACTAGTTTCAGGACTAGCCACAAACCCTATTTTCCATGGAGTGTAACTCCCAAACTAAAACGACCCACAAGATGAATTTATAACCACAGATACTTGGCTATGCTTTCTCACTTTCATAGAAATTTTAGGATCTAAATCATTATAGAAAACAATTTATAGTGAAAATGGTGAGATGACCTATAAATAACATACCTTAGAAAGCACCATCAAAAGATTTTATCCTTCCTTGCATTTCGGCCTTCTTTTCTTCACTTTCCTCGGAATTTCAGCTTAGATATCCTTGGTTACCTCATTCACCTATAGATCTTCAATATCCTCAAGTGTTCCACACCAAAAATTCTCAAGAAGCTCTCACAAGAAGCTCTCCATCAATACTCCAAAATATATTCCCACAAGAAGCTCTCCATTGAT
>ML804854.1:242275-261023 GCA_009831015.1 Picea engelmannii | reverse complement strand
CCATCACCGTTAACTTGAATCCACTGCCCCGTTGACGGCTTAAACAGATATGAGATGTGTTTACCGGGGTTTTCCATCCCGCTTACAAAAATATGGTCACGCCACTGTGTAGCACACGTAAAGAGGAACATATGTCGCGGAAGAGAAGCTACAGCTATCCAAACGTTTTTTCCACCATCATACTTCATCACCTGTTGTTGTCGTTCATTGATAGCATACAACTCCCCCGAAGAAGAAACCACAGCTAAACTTCTCCATATATCTACCCTGAAACTAAACATATCTTCCCACCTTCTCCAAGTTCCCGCAATCGGATTGAAAACTTCTGCACTTCTGTCTTTGCTTAACACCATGAATTTACCATCCATGAAAACACCGTGGCATCCATGACCGTGCGGTTGGATCATAGGAGGCAGAATTTCCCACTTGTCTTCCTCCAGGTTATAAGCTTCTGCAGCCGCCAGAGGGTCGTGATGCTCGTTGTTCCCGCCAGCGACGTAGACAAGTCCGGTGGACGAAGAGACACAGCAGGCAAAGAAGGATCGAGATGTAGGCATGTCAGCTCTGCGGCTCCATCTGGCAGACTCAAAGTCATAAATATATACACTCTTCGTCAAACTCCTGTTGAACGAATAGAATCCGCCTATGAGAACCAGCTTCCGGTTCACAGCAACGCACCGAGACCATGCATTTATTCCAGCAAAGAGGGGATCATCAATGGGAGGTAGCCTTTCCCAGGTGCCGTTGACAGGGTCATGAACCGTTATTACGAAGGCGAGATGAGCCCTCGGATCTCTGTGGATCAAGCACAGCAGTTGCTCGCTCGTTCCAGATATCTTTCTGTCCGCATAGAACTTAGGGCTACTCACGATAGCCTCCCAGCTTCTGCACACAGCTTTCAATTCATCGTGTGATCTGTAAGGCACTCTTAGCAAGCACTCTCGAACGAGATCGTCTGGAATAACCTCCATTAGAGAACTTCAAACACACGTATTTCCTGACCAAGTTCACCCAGCTGCAGCTGCTAACATGAAAGTGAACGAAGCAAATTGAAAATATGAAAGTCGAGTTATAATATATAATATGTAGACGTTGGGCATCACCGGTGGTAACCTAATTTCACGCCGACGAAGGAGGAACTTCGATTTGTCAATTAATAAACCACATTAAATGGTATTTATTCTTAATATCAAAATATATTAATTCGTTAATTCACAACATTTTTATAAGTTTTGTATTGAATTTGACTCGTCAATACTTTTACATGGAAAGAAATGTTTTATGTAAGATGAGTCATCAACACTCCAACACTAATATCAATATCAGTCTACTATATAAAGTAAATAATATTTTATTTAAAATTTATTTAAATTATATTAGATAATTATTTAAATAATTTAACTATATCACATGAAATTAATTGAAATTAATTAGTAGAGTAATTTTTAATCGAGTAACTATCACTAAGGTCATAGCTATGCGTTTCAAATTGATTCTTCCTTTTATTATCTCTAAAGAGTAGACAGACTACTTGGAAGGCAAGTAAATCATGGACAACGTTATCCTAGCTCATGAGGTCATCGATTCGCCGAAAACGATAAATATTCCAGGTATGCTCATCAAACTCGACCTCTCTAAAGCTTTTGATAGAATCTGTTGGCAGTACATGCGCTCCCTCCTCGAAGCCTTTGGATTCGACAGTCACTGGGTAGCCTCAATCATGAGACTCACTTCCTTGGCCTTTTTCTCTATCCTGGTTAATGGAGTTCCTTCCCAGCCCTTCTCTCCTACTAGAGGAATCGAACAAGGGGACCCTCTCTTCCCTTCCTCTTTGTCATAATGGAGGAGGGCCTAGGCCGCTACCTCAAGGCATCCGTAATGGAATGCTCCCTTAAAGTCCTACCCCTGCACAATATTCAACCAGCCCCCTCTCATACCCAGTTTGTCAATGACACCCTCCTGTTGAACACTCTGATTGCCTAGGAAGCCAATAAGCTCAATTCCATCCTCACAGACTTTGTTGACGCTTCAGGAATGGCCTTGAACCTTGAAAAATCTAAGCTCTACTTCGTCAATAGCCCGGTGGCTATCCAAAATCATATCTCACATCTCCTGGGCATCCCCAAAAGCTCCCTTCCATCCAATTGTCTAGGCGTTCCGCTCACGGGAGTGACCACTCGTAATATCTCCTAGGACAACCTACTACTCTCCATCTCCAATAGACTCAACAATTGGACCTTCAAACCTCTTAATCTTGCAACCAGGCTAGTGCTTCTAATGTTTGTTCTTCAAGCCTTGCCAACCTACCTCTTTATTACCTTAGCAACCCCCCAATCTGTCATCTGAGCCATTAGGAACATTCAATGTTGCTTCTTGTGGCATGGAAATCACCCAAACAAGAAGTGGGCTCTGGTAGGTTGGGACAAGATCTGCAAGCCTAAGGCCTTAGAGGGCCTAGGGCTTAGGGACCTAGGAAAACCAAATCAAGTCATGGGAGAAAAACTGTGGTGGTGGTGGCTCAAACACCCCACAGAACTCTGGGTAAAAATATGGAAAAGGAAATATGCTCCCACCACCAGAGAAGAGCAACTGATCAGATTCAACGATCAAATTCAGGGATCCAATAAATGGAACATGTCTTGGACAAAAAGAATGTTAATTTAGAAGCATGCTTTCTGGGAGATCCGAAATGGTGAACACTCCTCGTTCTAGTAAGACTCTTGGCAACAACAACCAGCTTTAGCCACTCTTGAAGAACTCATTCCCCTACGACAACAAATGTAGTTCGGGGACTTATGGTGGGTAAAGGATCTCTGGAGAGAAAATGACGGGCACTGACCATGGTGAAATTGGAAGAATAAACCACATGAACTTCACCTTGAAATGGAGCTGGATCTACGAGCCTAGAAAGCTTGTGAAAATCAATGGAAAATTTACATCAGAGAAGGTCAGACCATTCTCAGATGGGGGCACTCCACAACAGGCAACTTCTCAGTCAAAGAAGCCTACTACCTACAGGGGAACTACCAGGAGCAACCTAAGGAGTGCATCTAGGGAAATATATGGAATCCAAAACTATGACCTAAGGTGTCCATATTATTATGTCTCACAGTCCAAAATCGAATTCTCACCTAGGACAATCTCTAGAAATGGGGTTTCATAGGCCCCTCCATCTTCTCCCTCTGTCAGCAACAAGAAGAAACGATGAATAATCTATTCAACCATTTCCACGACAGTGAGACAATTTGGGATTTGAGGACTCAAATAATTTGACGCTCCAACAGAAACAAGGCCAGTATCATAGGTACAGTGGAAAACTAGGACTCAATTTCCTATCAAAACCCAATCTTGGATCACATTTGGAAGCTTCTAACTGGCTTCATCATATGGAAAATCTGGAAGGAAAGAAGCAAAAGGATTTTTCGATCGACTACCTCACCCCCAACTCAATGTGTGAAAGAATCATGAACTTGATTCAGGAAAAAATTAAGAGTGGGCAATGGTCCCAGGAGGACCTAAAATGAAACCCGGGTGAAAGTCATATCCTTCAAACCTGGCAGATCAATATTACCAGCACAACACAGAGCCCTAGGGTCACCAGATCAACTAGAAGCCCAAGCACCTAGTCCGCCCCACCCACGGGTTAAACTAAAATTTGATGGAGTGTAAAAAGGGAATCCAAGTCTGACAGGCTTTAGAGAGGTCGTCACAAACTTAGAAGGAAAAATTCTCTATTATGCAACAGACTATCTCAAATTCAATACAAATAATGTTACTGAGCTCTAGAGCCTCCTCAGAGGAATCAAGACAACAATTAACCACCACCTAAACATGATCATAGTGGAGGGGGATTCGCAAATCATCATCCATCTCATAACCAAAATTATTCATGGGTCACACCCCCTGGAGGTCTCTCCCAGTTGGAGACTCTCAGGACTACTAGAAGAGTTTGGATCCCTCCTACAACCCAACATCACCATCATCCCCTCACATGTGAAAAGAGAGGCAAACAAAGTAGTTGATTCTCTGGAAAATGAAGGGGTGGCTTCCAAGATGGAGTTGATTCACTGGAACACACAAACCTCTCCCTGTTCTGAGCTTTCAGATCATTGCTTGGACTTTCCAGGAATGATTATCCAATCCCAGATGGGGTGCCGCATAGTCTTCCCCAGACCCATGCCATTAATATGGCACATCAGCACACTTCCCCTCACGATTAAATGGAAGGAGGCCATTACTGCCCATTGAGTAGAGGAGGACAGTTCCCCCGTTGAGTAAAATGGAGGCCATAAGGTGTAATGGATGGGGAAATATCAGTACAATGGTCATGTCTGGCCTCAGCGTTATCCTCCTGCTCAGTAGAGGATGGATCCATTTCACCTATGTGATCCACCAGCCTGGATGCTCTGAGCACTAGCACGACAACTAGTTGTCTCCCATCGCTCTTACCCTACTCATTTTCACCCTTTCTTACCCCACCATGCCAAGGGAAAGAGGCAGGCCATGCCGCAGCCCTGCCTAGTACAACTTTATTGCTAGACATGATAGGGTGCAGAGACTGGAGCGGGCCTTGTTCATAGCCTGAAATCAGCAATGAGAGAAGCACAGAACGTCGCTAATGGCGTACGTGGAGGAGGAGATTCCATAGGAACCTATCAAGTTCCCTCTGGAATCCCTCCTCTTCATAGTACCAGACAATTGGCAACTTCCCAGCCAAATCCAACCAAGCACAAGTGCTTTAGCCATAATCCAGCAAGAGCAGGAGTCTAAGGAAGAGACTACATGCATAATTGAGGAGGAATTCCTCCACCTGGACCTCGAGGACACCACTCAAACCAAGGACTCGGGAGAAGTAGCAATAGTGGAGGATCTTGGGGTAGTGGAGGCTATGAAAGCATCTTAAGAGGACTTAGGGGAGGCAACGACAGTCTTAGTTTTGTAGGTGGAGGGTGGCCTAGTCTTGGTGCCACCACCAATCTCAACACTCCCAGATTTCAGCTAGGAACCACCACCCTTCTTCCATCTGAAGCATTTAGCGTTATTCTTTGAGCTTAGAAGACATATGTCTAATCAAATTCATCGAGACACCCTCATGCATCAGAGAATTGACATGCTTTATGAGGCTTACTTGAATGCACCAGCAACACAATGGTGTCTGACTTGTGCCAGGTCATTCATGCTCCAACCCAGGAACGACCCCCTCAGTGGTGACCTGAGTGACACGACCTCAGGTGTAAATGGGTAATATATTTTCTTTGTCTATAACAAGCATTTTCAACTTCACTCCTTGCACTACTACAAAGCAGTTTTACAGTTATGTCTTTAATTTTCAGTCTATGTCTTTTGTTTGTCTTGGTTCCCTAGCACAGTGTTGTACAGACTTGAATATGCCGCCACCTACCCTAGTTTCTGTTTGGCAGGGTAGATGGAAGACTTCCATTTTGGACAATGACATCACATTTTGCCACCCATTCCAGCTTCCACTAATTTGGCAGAACAACTGGCAGACTGTAGCCATGCAACTTTTTGTATTGTAAAATTTTTATAATAGGAATTTTCTCTTTTTATTCACAATTTTTGTTTTAATAGAGAAAGATTACTTCATTCAATACAATTCATAGTCATACCCTCAAATCACTTCATGTTAATTTATTTGAACACTTTTCTCACATTCAAAGCTATCTAACTTCCATGTTGTGTTCTCCATCTATTATTACTAACCAGAAATCTATTACTGTTAACTAGAAATTTCAGGATGAAAAAAAATTAACATCATGAAAAGGGAATTTGAAAAGCTTGAGGTAGAGAGATTGTAGATGAGTATAGAGGGTGAGAGAGTTAGGAATCCTTCACCCATAAGCTATTGAGTCATTTATTGTTTGAGAGTGAAGTTATATTCTTCCAAATTATTCCCAAAATACATTCAACAAATTGAACTTTTTTTACATACATTGAAGAGAACTGGAAGAGATGAATATCCTTCAGGGGATATTAATAAAATAAGGGTAAGGCCTTCCTTGTGTTGTGTAGGGTAGTGGAAGGGACTTCCATGGTTATTTTTTCATTGGATGGTAGGCCTAGAGTTCTTTGTAGTGAGTGGATCGACTAAACCATGACATAAATGGGTTGGGTTGAGTGATCTTAGAGTATGTATCTTGAATTCCTTCACCCTGATGGCCACATAGCTTAGCATGGGGGTGACATCTACCCTCGATTCTTATGGTTGGGTGGAAAATTGTTCAGACACAATGATTTTCTTGGATGATATTGTTGATTTTTCAATAAGCTAGGTTCAACATGTAGTTCATTTCATTTTATCATGTCTTAACCATAAACAAGAATGTTGCAGCAACCAAGATCACAAGAAGAAACACCATGCACAAGAACACACGAAGTATCCTAGGAAACCCTTCTCAACAAGGGAAGAAAACACAGCCAAATCCTTTTCTATATTCTTCAAGAGAAAGACCTTCACCACCAATAAATACCTAGCACACAAGAGGGTGCTTAAACCTTAGAACTCTAGTGCCCAAGAGAGGTGCACACCTTTTTCCAAAGTGGTGTACTTGCTAAAATTTCCAAACTCACAAGAAAGATATATTTCCACAATGGGGAATTTCCCTTTACGTATATTAGACTTGTCCTATCAACTAAAGTGTCTATTGGCTCAACAGGGCCGACCTCTCTAAGACATATTATAATTCTTCTTATTATTATTACTATAATTAATATTATTCAGATTAATTATCTTTTACATTTATTATTAGACACAATAAGATAGGGACGACCTGTACCCTTTACATAGCAATTAGGGTTACAAGTAAGTATGACTCTTGAACAATATATATAACAAAGGATATGATACACCCACTAGTGCTCATCCACTAGGGGCACATCCATAGGGATATCATAGCTCTGATTCACTGCATTACACAGAAGAACTAGATCTTCACACATTCACATGTGTTGGTCCACAGGCACGTCCACTCTACAGATCTTCTTTCCCACTTCCTCACACATGAGAATCATCTGGAGTCTTCTCATCAACTCTGTTGCTCAAACGAGGCAAATACATCATCTTCATTTATGTTCTCATGACAATGCACCCAACACTTTGGGATTTCATATGTTTACCTTGTGCTCAACCATAGGCACGTCCTAACTCAACATATCGCCTTTCCAATTGGATAATCATCTGGATTTATTCTCAACTCTATGAATGGAGGAGGTCATCTCTACGTTCCCAACTTTGTCTCATGCAGGAACCACGTGCCCTTCTTAGGGGCCCTCTCTTAGGTTTGTAAACTGAGAGAAAGACTTCACATAGTTGCAATGATCTACACCTCACAGGTTTGTAATATGGAGAATGTATCACATAGTTGAAATCATTTACAATCCCTCTCAGCTAGGGAGGAATTTTCCACTAGGCCAAGTATCTCACGAAAATACTCGAACTTTGTCTTGGCAAGTGGTTTGGTGAAGATATCTGCAATATGTTCATGAGTAGAAATATACTGCACGTATACTGTATTTCTCTATACCATGTCTCTGATGTAGTGATACTTGATTTCAATGTGTTTCGATTTGTCATGAAACAATGGGTTCTCAGAGATATTTACACAACTATGGTTGTCAAAATGAATAGTAGTTGGATCCATCTCATGACCGAATAAGTCAGTCAATAGTTTGTGAATCCATAATGCTTCACGAACTGCCACACTTAGTGCAATGTACTCTACCTCTGTTGTACTTAAAGCTACAGAGATTTGTTTTCTACTACACCAGGAAACCATGGTTGATCCTAGGGTGAAGCAGCAACTTGAGGTGCTTTTTCTATCTACTTCACTTCCTACCCAGTCTGCATCGGCATATCCTTCCAAGATTAAGTCCAAATTAGTTGCATATCTCAGGAATTAACCAATTGTACCTTGTAAGTATCTCAATAAGTGTTTTGCAGCTAATCAGTGTGTATGTATTGGTTGACTCATAAACTGGCTAAGCACATTCACTGGATAGAAAATGTCTGGTTTGGTGTTAACCAAATACATCAAAGATACAATAAGTTATCGATATAAATGTGGATCTACGTCTCCTGAATCAGTGTCATTCATATTCTTTAAATCCATTACCAATGGAGTAGGCATGGATTTACAATCTGTCATTTTGAACTTTTTCAGTATCTCCAAAGTATATTTTCCTTGACTTAGGAAAATCTCATCTGATCTGTGCCATACTTCTAGTCCCAAGAAATAATGCATTTGGCCCAAATAATTCATTTCAAATTTGGCAGTTAATGCATGTTTGCATTCAACAATGAGTCTCTCTGAACCGGTGATGAAAAGATCATCCACATATAGGAATAAAATCAAACACTCATTGTCATCAATGTGATAATATAAGTTTGGGTCAGATGCACTTTTGTTGAAACCCAAACTCATCAGGAATCCATTCATTTTATCATACCAAGCACGTGGTGCTTTTTTTAGACCATAAAGGTCTTTCTTCAATCTGTATATATGAGATTTTTTGTTGTGTATAACAAAACCTTATGGATGCTCAATATAAACTTCTTCCTCAATTTCACCATTGAGAAAAGTTATCTTTACATCCATTTGATGTAGCTTCCAACCCATGGAAGAAGTTAGTGCAATGATAGATTGAATGGAGGTATATTTGGCTACTAGTGCAAAAGTCTCATCATAGTCGACTCCCTCTATTTGTGAAAACCATTTGGCCACAAATCTTGCTTTGTATTTTTCAATGCTTCCATCAACAACATGTTTGATTTTTTAAATCCAGTTGGAAGTCACTATGGACTTTCCCTCTAGTCTTGGGACAATATCCCATATGTGATTCTTTAGTATATATTGATATTCTTCAGTCATGGCATCTTGCCATACTTGTTCACTTGAAGATTTTCCATGAAAATTTGGCTCTAAATCAATAATGTGGGTCATGGATGAAAGGTAGCTTGAGAATATCTTAGGTCTCTTGCTTTCTCTGGTTTCTCCTTGTGGGGCTTTATGCCCTTCTGCTTCTTCTAAATTTTTTCGAGCCCAAGAAGGTATTTTATGTCCAACTATGATGTATCTGGGTATGTTACTTGGGGCAACTGAATCTACTGGAGAAATTGGGTCAACTGGAGTTGTTGGCTCATCTGGAATAATATATGTCTCCCTCTGAACTGTTGAATAAGGAGGAGGTATTGTTTCACTATTTATTTCCATCTGAGCTTCTCTAGATTTCTGAAAGGCTACTTCTTCTTCAAAAGTAACATCTCTGCTTACTTCAATTTGTCTCTGACCTGGGATGTAGATTTGATATGCTTTTGAGGATTCATTGTATCCTACAAATGTACCCTTTCTTCCCAAAGTTTCTAGTTTGGATCTCTTTTCTTTGAGTACATGAAGGTACACTGGACATCCAAATATTTTGAAGTGTCTGATTTCAGGATTCAGCTTGGTGAATGCTTCTTCAGGAGTAATTTTCTTTAGTATCTGATGAGGACTATGGTTTTGAATATATATTGTTTTCATACATGCTTCTTCCCATAGAGTCATAGGTAGACTCTGATCATGTATCATTTCTTTAGTTGCCTCAATGATAGTTTTGTTTTTCCTTTAAACAACCCCATTTTGTTGAGGGTTGTAAAGAACTGTGAACTCCCTCTTGATCCTTGCTTCAATACAAAAAATGTTAAATTATTTTGAGGTGTATTCTCCTCCATTGTCTGATCTCAATACTTTGATTTTTCTTTCGGTCAGGTTTTCAACTTGAGCTTTGAATTCTTGAAACTTGGCAAGGAATCCATCCTTTTTCTTCAAAAAGTAAATCCAAGTTTTCTTGGAGTGATAATATATGAAGAGTACATAGTAAAAGTACCCATTTAAGGATGCAGTAGTCATTGGCCCACATACATTTGAATGTATCAAGTCCAAGATTTCCTTGGATCTGTTGTCACTGCTAGGAAAGGATCCTTTAACATTTTTTCCAAGGGAACAACCTTTTCAAACACCTTTATGTTGGATCTAGATCTCTGGTAGACATGTTACCATTTTCCCTAGATATGGAATCTCTCTATAATGAATGTGAGAAAGTCTTCTATGCCATAACTCACTCAAGCTGATAGTTTCATGTAATAAGGCTTGAATTGGTTTGATGGTCAACTTCTACAATTTGTTTTCTCTGACACCAATTACTTTAGAAGAGGTAATATGAGAGTCTTTGTGCCATGCAAGAACTCTACCTTCTGAGAAAGTAATTTTGTAACCTTTGTCTTCAAGGGCCAAAATAGAGACAAGGTTTCTCTTCATTCTAGGTACATATAGAAATTCTTCTATTTTAAGCTGCATATATGAATCTAGTTGGAAAGTATAAGTTCCAATTCCTCTCACATTATGTCTAGCATCATCTCCAAGGAAAACATGTAGATGTGTTTCTTTCTCAACGAAGTGTGTTAGATGATTTATAATACCGGTCATGTGCCTGGAGGCACCACTGTCAATTAGCCAATTATTGTCATCGATAGGAACCATACCTGAGAGTGTTCAGATGTTTATGTCTTTGTTACTTTGGAGTCTTGTACTGAGCTTGCTTCCCATCATGATTTTTCTCATCTTCACAAACCCTTGTCAACCAAGCTAGAAAACCTAACGGCTAGGCTAGGTTAGCACTTTTAGGTTTTGTTGGGATTATTACTACCAACAATAAGACTTTAATATATATGATAGCCCGGGTAATATGAGGAGCTTATTCAAGAAATTTTCAGAAATACAGTTTAGAATTTTCTGCAGAATTTTGGCGAAACCCTAGAAACCCTTAGGGCCAAAAATTTGAAATGCTCGAAATTTTGATCTGATACTTGTTGGAGGTGTGTTAAGGAAGTTTGTACCCTTATATGTACTTTTTATCCCAAGCCTCAAAGCTTTGATTGGTGAAATATCTCATAAAAGGAGGTTGTACGAATTTTCTGGAAACCCGATGGTCATACAGTTTCAGCAAATGAGAGAGAGAATGAGCTGGAAATGTTTGTGCAATGGGATCTTCAAGACCTATGCTATGAAACCATGTTTATTTTTCAATAATATAGGTTAATCATGTACTTCATTTCATTTTATCATGTCTTAACCATAAACAAGAATGTTGCAGCAACCAAGATCACAAGAAGAAACACCATGCACAAGAACACAAGAAGTATCATGGGAACCCCTTCTCAAAAAGCGAAGAAAACATAGCCAAATCCTTTGTTATATTCTTAAAGATAAATACCTTCACCACCAAGAAATACCTCACACACAAGAGGGTTCATAAACCTTATAACTCTAGTGCCCAAGAGAGATGCGCACATTTTGCCAAAGAATTGTACTTGCTAAAATTTCCAAACTCACAAGAAAGATATATTTCCACAATGGGGAATTTCCCTTTACTTATATTAGACGTGTCCTATCAACAGAAGTGTCTATTGGCTTAACAGGGCCGACCTCTCTAAGACATGTTATAATTCTTCTTCTTTTTATTATTATTATTATTAATATTATCCAGATTAATTATCTTTTACATTTATTATTAGACAAAGTAAGATAGGGTCGGCATGTACCCTTTACATAGAAATTAGGGTTATAGGTAGGTCTAATTCTTGAACAATATATATAGCAAAGGATAAGATACACCCACTAGTTCTCATCCACTAAGGGCACATCAATATGGATGTCGTAGCTCTGATTCAGTGCAATATTACACAGAAGAACTAGATCTTCACATGTTCACATGTGCTCGTCCATAGACACATCCACTATACAGAATTTCTTTCCCACTGCCTCACATAGGAGAATCATCTGGGTTCTTCTCTTCAACTCTGCTGCTTAGAGGAGGCTAATACATCATCTTCATTTATTTTCTCATGACAATGCACCCAACACATTGGGATTTCACACATTCACCGTGTGCTCATCCATAGGCACATCCTAACTCAACAGATCACCTTTCCCACTATATAATCATATGGTGTTCTTCTCAACTCTCTGAATGGAGGAGGTCATCTCTACATTCCCATCTTTGTCTTAGGTAGGAATGACATACCCTTATTAGGGGCTCTCTCTTAGGTTTGTAAGCTGAGAGAAAGACTTCACATAACTGCAATGATCCACACCTCACAGGTTTGTAAGTTGGAGATTGTCTCACATAGCTGCAATCATGAACACGTCTTTGGATAAAGATAAGTGTTCTATATTTATTGACGAATTTGCAATTAAATGTTAATTTCTATTATAGATTTACATGGATTATGCATATTGTGTGTGGTTATTCTTAATTCAAAACTAGTGAACTTGATTGCAATTAAATCTATTAATCCTTTCTTGCTAATTGTGTCCGTCGAATTGGCTCACAGAGGACAACAATTATTTCTCCATAAGGTAACAAGTCTAGTGTTTTAGTAAGTGTCATTTTAATAAATGAAGCATTTGAATATGTTGCAAAAGTTATTTCCTTGATTTTGAAATTTTTTTCTTTGAAACTATGCTCTTTACCTTGTTTCACCTTGGTGGTTGACATTGTGTCCTAGTAAGTGGTCACCCTTAGGGAAAGGGTTGTTCCAGGGATGTCTCCTTGATGAGATTTTGTACTATTCTCGATCATACTTATCACTTTCCATACTTCTTCATTTTCATCCCCTCGCCTTTTGGTATTTTCGAGTGCACTGGCCCAAGAAGGAAATATACCTCATTTCATGGGGATAAGGGGTTGAAGGCCTAGAGGGAAATGTAGATGGAAAAAGATAAAATCATTATCCACAAATCGACAACAAACTATTTTTTTTGCATTGTAGTGGGTGGGTCTAGTGTTACTGTCTTACCCTAACCTCCCTATTTTAGACTACCCAAGAGTTAGTTAATTAATGTATAAGGCCATATTCTTTGGAAAAGGCCCATTAGATACTAGTGGATAGTTATTTAATGTAAAAGGGTTCTCTTTATTAAATAAGTCCAACTACGTAGTTGGTACTCATTAATGATCAAACAATAGGTAGTTAGGTTTTTTCTCTTTAAGTATATATTTAAAGAGCTAGGAGGCTATGGAATGTTTTGTCACAAGAGAGACCACTCGTAATATCTCCTGGGACAACCTACTACTCTCCATCTCCAACAGACTCAACAACTGGACCTTCATACCTCTTAATCTTGTAGCCAAGATGGTGATTCTAAAGTTTGTTGTTCAAGCCTTGCCAACCTACCTCTTTATTGCCTTAGCAACCCCCCAATCTGTCATCCAAGCCATTAGGAACATTCAGTGTTGCTTCTTGTGGCATGGAAATCACCCAAACAAGAAGTGGACTCTGGTAGGTTGGGACAAGATCTGCAAGCCTAAGGCCTTAGGGGGCCTAGGGCTTAGGGACCCAAGAAAATTAAATCAAGTCATGGGGGAAAACTTGTGGTGGCACTGGCTCAAGCACCCCACAGAACTTTGGGCAAAAATATGGAAAAGTAAATATGCTCCCACCACTAGAGAAGAGCAACTAATCAGATTCAACGATCAGATTCAAGGATCCAATAAATGTAACACATCTTGGAAAAACATAATGCTAATTTAAAAGCATGTTTTTTGGGAGATTTGAAATGGTGAACACTCCTCGTTCTGGAAAGACTCTTGGCAACAACAACCACCTTTAGCCACTCTTGAAGAACTCATTACCCTATGACAACAAATGCATTTTGGGGACTTGCGGTGGGTAAAGGATCTATGGAGAGAAAATGACGGGCACCGACCATGGCACAATTGGAAGACTGAACCACATGAACTTCACCTTTAAATGGAGTTGGATCTACAGGCCTGGAAATCTTGTGCAAATCAATGGAAAATTTACATCAAAGAAGGTCCGACCATGTTGTTACTCCAACAAAGAGGGGATCATCAATGGGAGGTAGCCTTTCCCAGGTGTTGTTGATATGGTCATGAACCGTTATTACGAAGGCAAGATCAACCCTCATATATTTTTGAATCAAGAACAACAGTTGCTCACTCATTCCATATATATTTATGTCTGCATAGAACTCAGGGCTACTCATGATAGCCTCCCATTTTATGCACACAACTTTCAAGTCATCGTGTGATGTGTAAGGCACTCTTAGCAGGCACTGTCGAACAAGATCGTTTGGAATAACCTCCATTAGAACAATTCAAGCACACCTATTTCCTGATCAATTTCACCCAAAGATTATTGGAATAATGTCACCTATGTCATTGTGACATCATTCGCCAACATAGACATAAAATATAATAAGCACCTAATTAGGTAGATAGAAATAGATTAGGAGAGTACTTTTTGTCATAGATTAGTGTGTAAGCTAGTTAATGTTTTTATTTTCTTTAATGTAGAAGAAATTCTTATTTAAAGCTAGTTTATGATACCAAAATCATCTCTCATATGAAATAATTTTAGCTTATAATTTCATTTTAATATTTTTTTTTGTTTGTTAGTTTATCTCTGACTTGCCAGACTAGTCACACCAACACTTAAGATCACCACTTTATCCTCACTTCCTACCATCAAATGAATCCAAGCCTTTGAACATTTTAATAATATTTTATTTAACCACCTTGAATAGTACTAATAATTAATAAACAGTTAAACCCATGAAAATAAAATAACTGCACAGAAACAAGATCGTTTTATTTTATTAATCGCATTCAAATATCCACGGTTGCTACAGATATGACCATGCCCGCAAAGCCTTCCCCACCATCACCGTTAACTTGAATCCACTTCCCTGTTGACGAATTAAAAGATAAGAGATGTATTTACTGGGGTTTTCCATCCGGCTTACAAAAATATGGTCACGCCACTGTGTAGCACACATAAAGAGGTAAATATGTCGCGGAAGAGAAGCTACAACTATCCAAATATTTTTTCCACCATCATAATTCATCACCTATTGTTTTCGTTCATTGATAGCATACAACTCCCCCTAAGAAGAAACCGTAGAAAAACTTCTCCATATATCTACATTGAAACTAAACATATCTTCCCACCCTCTCCATGTTCCCGCAATCGGGTCGAAAACTTCTATACTTCTATCTCTGCTTAACACCATGAATTTATCATCCATGAAAACATCGTGGCATCATTGAATGTGCGATTGGATCATAGGAGGCAAAATTTCCCACTTTTCTTCCTCCACGTTATAAGCTTCTGCAGCCACCAGAGGGTTGTGATACTCGTTGTTCCTGCCAGTGACATAGACAAGTCTGGTGGAAGAAGAGACACAACAGGAAAAGAAGGATCGAGCTGTAGGCATGCCAGTTCTGTGGCTCCATCTGGAAGACTCAAATTCATAAATATATACACTCTTCGTCAAAGTCCTGTTGAACGGATATAATCTGCCTATGAGAACCAACTTCCAGTTCACAACAACACACCGAGACCATGTTGTTATTCCAACAAAAAGGGGATCATCAATGGGTGGTAGCCTTTCCCAGGTGTCATTGACAAGGTCATGAATCATTATTAAGAAGGCGATATGAGCCCTCGGATCTCTTTGAATCAAGAACAACAGTTTCTCGCTCATTTCAGATATCTTTCGGTCGTCATAGAACTTAGGGCTACTCATGATAGACTCCCAGCTTTTGCACACAGATTTCAATTCATCGTGTGATGTGTAAGGAACTCTTAGCAAACACTCTCGAATGAGATCGTTTGGAATAACCTCCTTTAGAGAACTTCAAACACACGTGTTTCCTGACTAATTTTACCCAAAGATTTACTAGACATGGAGTTTCTAACATGAAAGTGAACAAAGCAAGTTAAAAATATGAAAGTGGAGTTAAATATATAATGTGTAAAGGTTGGGCATCACTGATGATAACCTAATTTCAAGCCGACGACCAAGGAAAGGGTTGCTACAAGTATGTCTCCTCGATGAGTTTCCGTACCATTTTCAATCATACTTATCACTTTCCATAATTCTTCATTTTCATCCTCTCACTTTTTGGTATTTTAGGGTGCACTGAAACAAGGATGGATTATATCTCATTTCATGGAAATAAGGGGTTGAAGGAATGTAGCTGGTAAAAGATAAAAGAATTATCCACAAATGGACGATTTACATTATAGTGGGTGGGACTAGTGTTAGGGTCTTACCCTAACCTCCCTATTTTAGGCTACCCAAGAGTTAGTTAATTATTGTATAAGGCCATATTCTTTGAAAAAGGCCCATTAGATACTAGTGGATAGTTATTTAATGTAAAAAAGTCATCTTTGTTAAATAAGTCCAACTACGTAGTTGGTACTCATTAATGATCAAACAATAAGTAGTTAGGTTTTTTATCTTTAAGTATATACTTAAAGAGCTAGGAGGCTATGGAATGTTTTGTCAACTATTGTTTTACTTGGAAATTTTCTCAATGAAATATCACTCCACCTTAAGCAAGTGAACATTGTTTTCTTTCTTCTAAATATAATTAATACAAAGGTTTAATGTGCATATTTTATCTCACTATCTCTTGTATCTAGTTTTGTTAGACCCCACAAGTATATGAGAGAGTTATAACACCTAACACTCCTTTGTCTCTTGGACCTTGCAAACCCTAGATTTTGTAGTCAACCAGTAAAATTTCTACATCTTTGCATCCATAAGGGAGTTGGAGTTTTTGTCACCACAATAATAATAAGTCAAGAGTATATTCCAATAGGAGTAGTACTCCAAAAAAGAATAGTCAAGGTCCTAATAGCACCACTACAGGAGACCTATCTCAAAATATTCCTTATGTTGTACTAATTTCATGGGTATATCTCTTGAGTAACTTTTCTTTATTGACCTAACAATATATTGTTAGTTATATATCTCAAAAGACTTCTCTTAAGCCACTTCCTATAGTGATATAAGTTGGGATTAAGATTTTGATTGTATCTTAAGTCACCCCATGGTCCATACTCACAGCATGGAATCCACTATGAACTAACTCCAATACCTACACACCAAGCACCCACAACTTGACCCCAACATTTTTATGCTTGATTATTCATTCAAAGATATTTCCATAAAGGTTGAAAACCAAGGTCAAGAGCTCCAAAACATGTTGGGATCTACATGTACAAACTTGGGTATGAAGATGCCAAATACACACAAAGGTCTAACCAAGGAAGAATCTTCATCACATGAAGATAGTCACTTATTCTTCCCATATTCCTATCACCCACCCTTTCATTATCACAATCTGTGGTATCACTTTCCAAAGGTCAACATGAAAACTTTTGATGTTTGCAATCCCTTAGATTGGGTTACCAACTTACCCAAATGGAACACTATTTCTCTCCCCATGGAATTACTAATGACCTATATAAACTAAAATTCGGGGTCTTATATTTGGATTCAGAATGTTGGCAATGGTGGAAAATGTATAAGAAATATTATAGAGGCTACATTACTTGGACCCAGTTTGTAAAGGTCCTTTATGATCATTTTGAATGTGACACTCACTATTTGGGATGACTAAAAAATTATGCCAAACATGCAAAGTCATTGACTATATTGCAGCCTTTAATAAATTAGTGATATGTACATGAAGGTCTATTCAATTCATTTTCCAAAGAATGTTTCACAATTGGTCTTAATTAGGAAATTAGAGAACATGCCATGATGCAACAACCAAATGCATGGTTGAAAGCTTGTGACAAAGATAAAGAAGTTGATATGGTGATCAATATCAAACCAAAAGAACCTGATTCACTACCTGCATTGTCCCTCTAGTGGCCACTACCCTTATCTCCTCCACCTCTACACCATTAAGAATCCAAAATTTGTTTTCCAAATAGATGGTAGAATGTCAATGCCTCAAAATTTGTTGTAATTGTGATAAGTAGTATTTCAAAGGGAACAAACACACTACTACATATGGGCGGATTATTCCACGAAAATTTTCCACGCTTCAACTAGTTTCATATTTTTTTTAAACAGGGCGGGATTTTCGTTGATATTTCCACGAAAGTTCGTCGCAATATCGACGAAAATATTATTTAAATGTAATTGGGATTTTCGTTGCTATAACGATTAACTTTCGTGGCAATAGCGATGCAAATTTTGCCTATCTCATTGGTCGGTGTTAATGGCTAGTTGACTATTTTATCTATATATACGTGACTTTAAGATACTTTGCGACACAATTGCTATAGTTGCGACACTGTTCTTGGATTTTGTTTGAGCTGGGTTTTTTTTTTCGTCACCCATTGGTTAAACAAATCCAATTCTCGATCTACATAGCTCGGATTTTGAACTTGCAAGGTTAGTATGTTATTTTTTATTGATGTACTCATTTAACTTGTAAATTTTTTTTCAAATGTCCAAATTTCATTTAGCTTGTTTTTTCCTTAATAATATATTATAATATGTGTAGTACCATATTTCATGTCTTTGGTTTTTGTATCTAGTTAGTATATTATATTGAAAAGGGTATGTGGATTCCATAATATTCTAGGTTTATGGAATCCACATACCCTTTTCCCTCCAATTGTAGCTATAATATCTCTCTCTTTTCATTGATAAAGATATGGAAGTGCTCTTGAAACTCAACCCTGATCGGTGAAATGATAGTAATTGATTGTCATTTTCTTCTCTCTTTCAATTTTTAAGACCTGACAAAAAAACACCAACAAATCTTGATTGAAGCTTTGATACCACTTGTTACATCCCTAGTACCCAAAAGGGATCACACTTGCATAAATTGAAAATAATATAACAGTGACAATAATGGTTGG
>ML804854.1:213062-229636 GCA_009831015.1 Picea engelmannii | reverse complement strand
TGTAAATTTGACTCTTCATTTTCCTTGCACAAAGGACACCTCCTAAGACAATATGTAATCCTTTTCTATAGGATTTACCATGAAAGTGCCTTATTAATAAGCAACAACCACATGAAAATATGAGTCTTTAAATGGCATTTAAATTTTCACACTTTCTTCTACCACCACACTTGAACCCCCATATGATCATTGGAACATAAAACCTTATATTCTGCCTTGGGAGTGTAATCACTCGATGAATATTTTTATTAGATCAAATGATCTTCCTCATCTTTAATACTAACATGAATTGCTCTAAGTTTTGCAATGTATTATTCCCAAATATTTGCATCCTCGCCTCTAAAAGTAATCTCCCCTGCATGCTTCCATTCTTGTCCCCATATTGAAATCAATGAGATATTAAGAACTTGGTTGAGATTAAGGTATGATATTTCTCTCAGGAGTTGTATCATATGCAACAGAAGCCCAAACTTATCCCCACAACCAATCTAGGGGTCCTCTCCCACTATATGCAACTTATGAAACTATGCAACTATATGCAACTATGAAACTATATGCAACTATGCAACTATATGCAACTATATGATGGATAGGTGTGGCAATTTCAACTTTATGCAACTAAATGCAACTATGTTGGTACTATATTTGCAACTTATGCAACTATATTGCAACTATATGCAACTATATTGCAACAATTTTGTATGCAACTATATGCAAATATGCAACTATATGCAACTATGAAACTTACGCAACTATATTGCAACTTATGCAACTTTACGCAACTTTATTGCAACTTATGCAACTATATTGCAACTTATGCAACTTTACACAACTTTATTGCAACTTATGCAACTATATTGCAACTTATGCAACTATATTGCAACTATATGCAACTTATGCAACTATATTACAACCTATGCAACTTACGCAACTATATGCAACTAGGTGTGGAAATTTCAACTTTATGCAACTATATGACGGATTGGTGTGGTAATTTCAACTTTATACAACTAAATGCAACTATATGCAACTGTGTTGGTACCAAAAAAGTATATTGGCATGATAAATTATCTTCTTGTTTTAATGAGTGTAGGTACCACCAAATAGGTATCTGTTGGATATATCTTTCTTGAGTGATGATCAAGATATAGTAAGAGAGGTTGAAGGTGAGACGTGTTGTACTAGATCTATCGGTTCTAGATGAACTAGGTTGGAAAAGGTAAGCAAAAGATTTTGTACCCGCATGCAATTTTTTATTGCCAACGCAGGGTCATGTAATTATGATGTTGAGAGAATAGGTGACATTGAGTTTCCCTTGAGGTATAAACATCTAGTGCAACGATGGGCACCTAAGGAGCTACCTGAAGTGGACACAAATTTCTTCATCGGTGGGAGGATGTATCGCATTGCTCCTTCGTCCTTACATGGATTGGGGTTATTTTCCATGGATGGCATAAAGGTCGGCTATGGCACTGTAACTGAATTGATGGAGTATGTCAGACCATTATAAAAATACAATCACTGGTTGATGTTGGTCCGATATATGAAAAGTATGCGGAGATACGGAGTTGCCACAAATTATATACAACTACTAGATAATAATAAAAATAAAGGGGCAACTATGTATATTGATGGAAGGCCAAAATCTAATGCAAACATTGTAGGCTTTATAAATAGTACATGACCAGTGGAAACAACTAAGAAACCAAATTGCATATTTGAGGCACACGAAGGAAATCGTATATTTGTATGTGCAACAAAAACAATAGTTCCAGGTGAAGACGTGTTAATCGATTACAACTTAAATCGAATAGATGGAGAGGGTGACCGTGGAAAGGCACCCGCAGTGCCTCACCAAGTAAATGTTAAATACAGTAAAAAAGTATGACTACAACAACTAAATTTCATTATTATTTTTTGTTATTACTGCAATATTTCATTTTCTTAATGTTACAGGTGAATTTCCTAACTTTTATTGATTGATTTATTGTGTCACCATCTGTCCAGGGTGACCGTGGTAGAAAATCACCCGATACATCTCTCTAGGGTTACCGTGGCAAGGCACCCACAGTGCCTCACCAGGTAAATGTTAAATACAGTAAAACATTATGAGTACAACAACTAAATTTTATAAATTTCATTATTTTTTTTCTGTTATTACTGTAATATTTAATTTTCTTAATGTTACAGGTGAATTTCCTAACTTTTATTGATTGATTTATTGTGTCAAAATCTGTCCAGGGTACTGACCATGGTAGAAAATCACCTAATACATCTCTCCGGGGTGACCGTGGCAAGGCACCCGCAATGCCTCACCAGGTAAATGTTAAATACAGTAAAAAATTATGACTACAACAACTAAATTTCATTATTTTTTTTTGTTTTATTACTGCAATATTTCATTTTCTTAATGTTACAGGTGAATTTCCTAACTTTTATTGATTGATTTATTGTGTCTACATATATCTAGGGTGACCGTGGTAGAAAATCACCCGATACATCTCTCCAGGGTGACCGTGGCAAGGTACCCGCAGTGCCTCACTAGGTAAATGTTAAATACAGTAACAACTTATGACTACAACAACTAAATTTTTGAAATTTTGATGCAGGAGCATCACTCTAAAGCTAGCTACGCGCCAGTCAGCCAGCACATCAAAGAATTCATTCGATGGGAGAGAGAGAGGCAACCTTCTCAATTTTCAAATTTTGAAATTGTATTAAATGATTGTAAGGATGGTAGAGCCAAAAAGCCATGCATATGCGCAGGATTTAGTAAAGGTTGCCTTAAATAAGTTGTAAGGCTGAGATCTAGATTCGATTCGGACTAGACATCCATTCAATATAATTGAATGTAAATTAATGAGAGTAGGTATCTTGGAGGGAAGATCTCAAGGAGCCCCTCTTTGTAAAAAAGAAGATCTTCTTTGTATCTAGTAGTAAGTTTGAGAAGGAGAGGAGAGCCGAGACTCTGTTGTAGTCCAAGCTCGAACACATTGTAAAGAGGAATTTTCATATTAATACAAAGAGCAGGCTTTCCTGCAGATGATTCTTTACATGTTTATGAGTTCATGAATGAATGTCTTTATGTGTTGATGATATGTTGTAGATGTATGTTAGGTATGCATTTGCAGGGATAGACAAAATTTACTGTCTGTGAGTTCTTTGATTCCAGGTTTGGGTTCTTTGAGGCTTCATGAAAGAGGTTGCATGATAGAATACTACGGGTTCCGTAAGCCTGTGCAAAGAGTGCACTTCTGAATTCTGCAGATTCAGACAAAGACGTGCCAGGAGGGTGAATCAGTTGAAGTCACTGACTCAAGGAGAATCCTTAAGGTTGTTGAATACCTTGAAGGTAAGACTGTGCAGAAGAGAGCACAGGATAGACCATAATCATTGAGGGATTCTGTAGAAGATCTGCTAGGAGGGCATTGAACACATGCACAGAGTGCATAGGAGGAACTCTATTTTGGGTTCAGGGAAGACAGAACTACTGAAGGTTTTGTAGAGCTCTGCCAAGAGGGCATTGAGCGAGTGCATAGAGTGCAACAGGGAACTCTATTTTGAGGTCTAAGGAAAGGGAAGTGTCAACGAGAAGGCACTTACAGATTTACTGAACACTCTATGAAGAAAGGCTCTACAAGGTGTGCATCGAGAAGAAGAACGCGAGGAGGGCATGAGGCATTTCTTTGCAGGAAATACTTCGAATTGCATTATCTGAAAACTCGACAACACAAGCAGTGTGTGAATAAGAACTTGTCTGAAGTTCTTAAGCTCAGAAGGAATAGCGCAAGAAGTGCGCTCAGAGTGAACTTGTCTCAAGTTCAGAGGCTCAGGAGGAACAGTGCCTTTGTGCATAGAGTAGTAGCCGAGAAGAGAAGAATATTGAGAAACTTTTCAAGGTTTCTCAGTTGACCAAGTTCAGGACGGATAGCACAGTTGAGTGTAGGGACCCTGCAAGGAGTGCAGAGGTCGGGAAACCTTTGAGGTTTCAGAGTCAACAAAGCTCAGGAGGGGAAACGTCTTTAGAATGTAGGAGGGAGCCAAGGATATAGGCTTCACAGCAGGAGCAAAGGCTAATACCTTTGAAGCGTTTGAAGTCTTCCAAGTTCAGGAAGAAGCACAAGCTCAAGAGGGAGCACAGTTGTCGTTAGATCAGCTGGAGAGAATGAGATATGGACCGTTGAATATACATTCAGGCAAGAAGGAGGAGATTTCACAGGAGAAAGAGATTTGGGCCGTCAAATCTGGGCGCACGGACCGATAGCCATCGGATCTAGGAGAAGTTGCATGAGGTTTAACCCTCATATGTGAAGAGGGGAACGAAAGGCCCATTTCAGAATTTTGGCTACTAGAAGATACAAAGGGAAAGAGTTAGGACTCTTGACCCATGAAATCCCGAAAGGATCGTGATCGTCCATCAGGAGGATACATGGCGAGCGGTCAAGGTTTCAGGGAAATTCCTGAAAGGAGGATTTCGGCATTTCGGCTAGCGGGAGATACAAAGGGTAAGAGTTCAGAACTCTTGACCCGTGAAATCCCAAAAAGACACAAGCCGTCGAATCAAGAGAGGCTATGAGTTGTTGATCCCAGTTTGGAGTGGAATACTGACGTCTCAGTACTTCATTATTTCAGATACCGAGAGCTCGAAGGGGCAGGGAGTTGTTGCATCCAGAATCGCGAAGTTTCGAAGAATGAAAACCCGAAAGTAGATGGAGGAGTAGCATGGTCATGGAACAGGGTCACGTATTTCGTCATTTTGGGATTCATCTTTTTGGAAATCCTGAGGACAAGAGGTTGGGGGTGCTTTGTGCTGGAAATCCCCGAAGTCAAGAAACGCGACATATCTTTGGAGTGAAGCTGCGGTCACATGTTTTGGAAATTCGGGATTCGGCATTTCAACAATCCCAGGGACAAGAAGTCGAGCACTTGACATTGAAAGTCCTGAAGTTGAGAAATGCGACATACCTTTGGAGTTGGGCTGTGGTCATGGAAGACATAGCCACATAGATCCGAATTTCAGCATTTCGGCATTTCAGGTTTCGAGGGATCAAACAGTCAGAAACCCACGACTTCAGAATTCTCGAAGTTGCGAAACCTGAAATCCCTTTTCGGAAAAGGGTCGTGGACATGCGTGGAGGCTGTGTGGAGGTGAAGGACCTATGGATAGGATTCTTGGGATTATGATAGGGACCCGCGGGAGCCGCTTCAGCTTGAGGAAGAATTTGGGAATGATCCTAAGACCGGGAGGTCGCACAGAACCTGCTGAGGCAGGGGGGGTTTGCGTCAAGTGGTATTAGAGCCACTTTTTGTCTATAGACTGCAGACAGAGGGAGGCAGAGTAGATAAATAAAATACTCTGATACACGACAAGTGGTATTAGAGCCACTTTCTGTCTGTAGACTATAGGCAGAGGGAGGCAGAGTAGATAAAGAAAATACTCTGATATGTGACAAGTGGTATCAGAGCCACTTTCTGTCTGTAGACTGCAGGCAGAGGGAGGCAAAGTAGATAAAGAAAATAATCTGATACACGTCAAGTGGTATTAGAGCCACTTTCTTTCTGTAAACTGCAGGCAGAGGGAGGCAGAGTAGATAAAGAAAATACTCTGATACATGACCAGTGGTATTAGAGCCACTTTCTGTCTGTAGACTGCAGGTAGAGGGAAGCAGAGTAGATAAAGAAAATACTCTGATACGTGACAAGTGGTATTAGAGAAGGACTTCGTCTGTATATTTTAGATGAAGAGTATTGAAGAGATTGTTGCAGGATGTAGCAACAAATAGATAGTTAGGTTGACTGTAAGAAAAGTCTGGAAGCACTCACAGTTGTAGAGTGACATCAACAGGTTTTCTAGGAGGGCAGACAAAAACAGGAAAATGGTTGTTGAAGGCCATGGACGCAGTGGAAAGAAGAACCACCAGCATTAGAGCAAGGTTTAGATGGACAAAGAACTCGTCGAGATAAGAGCGAGGATGGAGGAGCTTTCATTTCGAATGCAGAAGGATGCAAAATAGCGATGGGTATATGAATGGCCCATGAAAACGAAAGTGAAATGGTCAATCAAGGATTTATTGGCCTGAAGGTAGCGGAAGTTGTTGAAGGAATGGATGAGGTATGTGGAATACCTCAGGGTTGAAGAATAAGTGGTTCATGTGTGTGAACCAGAAGCTAGGAGAAATCTCAGTGATGATGAGGAGAAGAGATCACTAGAAGATCTCAGAGATTGCCAAGCGGGCAGTGAGGAATTTTCAATTTGCCAGGAAGGCAATAAGAAGAGGTCACAGGATGATCTCAAACACTGCCAGGAGGGTAGAACAGAAAATTCAGATTGCCAGGAGGGCAATGAGATGAGATCGTTGGAAGATCTCAGAGACTGCCAGGAGGGCAGAGAGGAAATCCCAAATTTCCAGGTGGGCATGGGAAAATAAGTAAGATTGTTTAAAAGTCTCGAGAGCTCAGAAGTGAGTTCATGTTAGCAGGGATTGTTGATGGAGATGGGATCGATTGATCTCATAGACTACCATGTGGGCAGCAGAAAAATCCCATGTTGTCATGTGGGCAAGGGAGAGAAGATGAGACTGACTGAAAGTCTCATGAACTCAGAGGTGAGTTCATATCAGCAAGAGGAGCTTACAGAGAAGGAAGATCAGAAGAGCGTTATGATGATTGGAGGGATAAAGGTATTCCTGCTATATAGCCTAGTTGAGACCAGCGTGTGTGTTGCTGATGCAACAATAACAGAAAGACATCCAGTTGTGACTGTCGAAGAGATGGAGCAGATGTCAGAGGCTACCCAGGGAGAGGAAAAGGAGCATTTGGAAGAATGGCTCAAAATTTTCAGCGAGGAAGATGAAGGGGAGACAGTTGCAGCACTAAATCTGACAGCAAGGGAAGAAGAAGATCATGCAGATAAGATGCTCACTCCATGGGAGAAGGAGTTGGAGATGCTGGAGGATTGGTTGAACCATCCAGAGCTGGTAGATGACTTCCATGAGCAGACATTCATGCAGATGTTAGCAGAGGAGCATTCTGAGGAATCGCTCAGAAATTTCAGCCAGGGAGCTGAACAGATGATAATTATGGTGCAGAGGCATGCAACGGAAAATGAAGGAGAATTCTAGTCTGAGGAGCAGCTGGAGAAAGATGGAGATATGCCAGCAGGAGAGATAACAGTCAAGATGTCAGAAGAGGAAGTTGAGAAGAGACTCAGTGATGAAACTACAGAAGAGGAGTCTGCAGTAGAGTGGCCAGCTAGTGCCACAGAAGAGGAAAAAATGGCATGGGGGATCTAGTTGATCTACCCATTTGCAGGGAAGAAGTGAAGTGGAGAAGGCTGCAAAAGAAGAGCCATCCATTGGAGCAGTTGGACAAGGTGATAGAGGAAATCAGAAAGATGATATTGAAGTCAGCACAAGAAGTGGTCAACAATGAGAAGCTGAACAAGAAGGGACATGCAAGAGCAGCAAGGCAGCAGTAGCAACAAATAGATGGAGTAGTTGGAAAGCTCCAAAGAAATGTTTGGGATCCAGGTGGATTTCAACAACGATGCTGGGAAGATCATGAGCAGGAGCTCATGAATTTTTCACAGCAGAGGAGTATGATGTAGGATCATCGCTCCAAATCTAGCTATGCACCAGTCAACCAGCACATCAAAGCGTGCATTCGAAGGGGGAGAGAGAGAGGTGACCTTCTCGATTTTCAAATTTTGAAATTGTATTAAATGATTGTAAAGTTGGTAGAGACAAAAAGCCATGCATATCCATAGGCTTTCGTAAAGATTTCCTTAAATAGGTTGTAAGGCTGAGATCTAGATCCGATTCAGACTAGACAACCATTCAATATAATTGAATGTAAATTAATGAGAGTAGGTAGCTTGCAGGGAAGAGCTCAAGGAGCCCCTCTTTGTAAAAAAAAAGATCTTCTTTGTATCTAGTAGTAACTTTTAGAAGGAGAGGAGAGTCGAGACTTTGTTGCAGTCCAAGCTCAAACACATTGTAAAGAGTCATTTTCATATTAATACAAAGAGCATTTTTTCCTGCACATGAGTCTTTACATGTTTATGAGTTCATGAATGAATGTCTTTATGTGTTGATGATATGTTGTAGATGTATGTTAGGTATGCATTTGCAGGGATAGACAAAATTTACTATCTGTGAGTTCTTTGATTCCAGGTTTGGGTTCTTTGAGGCTTCATGCAAGAGGTTGCATGACAGAATATTGCGGGTTCTGTAAGCCTGTGCAAGGAGTGCACTTCTAAATTCTGCGGATTCATACAAATACATGCCAGGAGGGCGCACCAACCGAAGTCACTGACTCAAGGAGAATTCTCAAGGTTTTTGAATACCTTAGAAGTAAGACTGTGCAGAAGAGAGCACAGGACAAACCAAAATCATTGAGGGATTCTGTAGAAGCTTTTCCAGGAGGGCATTGAACACATGCACAGAGTGCACAAGAGGAACTTTATTTCGGGTTCAGGGAAGACAGAACTACTGAAGGTTATGTAGAGCTCTGCCAAGAGGGCATTGAGCGAGTTCATAGAGTGCAACAGGGAACACTATTTTGAGTTCTAAGGAAAGGGAAGTGTCAAGGAGAAGGCACTTACATAGTTACTAAACACTCTGTGAAGAAAGGCTCTGCAAGGTGTGAATCGAGCAGAAGAATGCCAGGAGGGCATGAAGCATTTCTTTGTAGGAAATACTTCGAATTGAGTTATCCAAAAACTCAGCAGCACAAGGATTGTGCAAATAAGAACTTGTCTAAAGTTCTTAAGCTCAAAAGGAATAGCGCAAGAAGTGCGCTCAGAGTGAACTTGTCTCAAGTTCAGAGGCTCAGGAGGAAAAATGGCTTTGTGCATAGAGCAGTAGCCGAGAAGAGAAGAAGATTGAGAAACCTTTCAAGGTTTATGAGTTGACCAAGTTCAGGACGGATAATACAGTTGAGTGTAGGGACCCTGCAAGGAGTGCAAAGGTTGAGAAACCTTTGAGGTTTCAGAGTCAAAAAATCTCAGGAGGGATAGCATCTTTAGAACGTAGGAGGGAGCCGAGGATACAGGCTTCACAGTAGGAGCAAAGGCTGAGACCTTTGAAGCGTTTGAAGTCTTCCAAGTTCAGGAAGAAGCACAAGCTCAGGAAGGAGCACAACTGCCATTAGATCAGCTGGAGAGAATGAGATATGGACCATTGAATCTACATCCAGGCAAGCAGGAGGAGAGTGCACAGGAGAAAGAGATCTGGGTCGTCAGATCTGGACGCACAGACCGATAGCCATTGGATCCAGGAGAAGTTGCACGAGGTTTAACCCTCATATGTGAAGAGGGGAACGAAAGGCCCATTTTGTCATTTTGGCTACCGGGAGATACAAAGGGCAAGAGTTGGAACTCTTGACCCACAAAATCCCGAAAGGATTGTGACCGTCCATTAGGAGGATATGTGGCAAGCGATCGAGGTTTCGGGGAAATTCCTTAAAGGAGGATTTTGACATTTTGGCTACCAGGAGGTACAAAGGGTAAGAGTTCAGAACTCTTTCCCCATGAAATCCCAAAAAGACACAAGTCATTAGATCAGGAGAGGCTATGAGCCGTTGATCCCATTCTGGACCAGAAGACCGACGTTTCAAGGTTCGGTACTTCGGTATTTCAGGTACCAGGAGCTCGAAGGGGTAGGGAGTTGTTGCAGCCAGAATCGCGAGGTTCTAAAATGCAAAAACCCAAAATAAAATGGAGGAGTAGCGTGGTCACGAAACAGGGTCACGTATTTCGACATTTTAGGATTCAACTTTTCGAAAATCATGAGGACAAGAGGTCGGGGGCGCTTTGCGCTGGAAATTCTCAAATTCGAGAAATGTGACATATCTTTGGAGTGAGGTTGCGGTCACATGTTTCAGAAGTTCAGGATTCGGCATTTCGACAATCTCGAGGACAAGAAGTAAAGCACTTGACATTGAAAGTTCTGAAGTCGAGAAATAGGACATACCTTCGGAGTTGGGCTATGGTCATGGAAGATGCAGTCACATAGACCAGAATTTTGGCATTTCGGCATTTCAGGTTTCGAGCGATTGAACAGTTAGAAACTCGCGACTTCAGGATTCCCGAAAAGTCGAATCCCCAAATGCCGAAATACGTGAACCTGTTCCATGACCACGCTACTCCTCCATCTTCTTTCAGGTTTTTGTGTTTCGGAACTTCGCGATTCTGGCTGCAACAACTCCCTGCCCCTTCAAGCTCCCGATATCCGAAATACTGAAGTACCGAATCCCAAAACGTCGTTCTTCCACTCTAGACTAGGATCAATGGCTCATAGCCTCTCCTGATCCGACGGCTTGTGTCTTTTCGAGATTTCATAGGTCAAGAGTTCTGAACTCTTACCCTTTGTATCTCCCGGTAGTCGAAATTCTGAAATCCTCCTTTCGGGAATTTCTCTGAAACCTCAACCACTCGCCACGTATCCTCCTGATGGACGGTCATGATCCTTTTGGGATTTCATGGGTCAAGAGTCCTGACTCTTGCCCTTTGTATCTCCCGGTAGCCGAAATGCCAAAATGGGCCTTTTGTTCCACTCTTCACATATGAGGGTTAAACCTCGTGCAACTTCTCCTAGATCCGATGGCTATCGGTCCGTGAGCCCAGATATGACGGCCCATATCTCTTTCTCCTATGCACTCTCCTCCTACTGGCTTGGACGTAGATTCAATGGTCCAGATCTCATTCTCTCCAGCTGATCTAACGACAGTTGTGCTCCCTCCTGAGCTTGTGCTTCTTCCTTAACTTGGAAGACTTCAAACGCTTCAAAGGTCTTAGCCTTTTCTCCTACTGTGAAGCCTGTATCCTCGGCTCCCTCCTACGTTCTAAAGACATTGTCTCTCCTGAGCTTTATTGACTCTAAAAACTCAAAGGTTCTCGACCTCTGCAGTCCTTGCAGGGTCCTTACACTCAACTGTGCTATCTGTCCTGAACTTGGTCAACTCAAAAACCTTGAAAGGCTTCTCAATATTTTTCTCTTCTTGGCTACTTCTCTTTGCGAAAAGGCATTGTTCCTCCTGAGCCTCTGAACTTGAGACAAGTTCACTCTGAGCACAGTTCTTGTGCTATTCCTTCTAAGCTTAAGAACTTCAAACAAGTTCTTATTCACACACTCCTTGTGCCACTGAGTTTTCAGATAACTCAATTCGAAGTATTTACTGGAAAGAAATGCTTCACGCCCTCCTGGAATTCTTCTTCTCGATGAAAACCTTTCAAAGGCTTTCTTCATAGAGTGTTCAATAACTCTGTAAGTGCATTCTCCTTGACACTTCCATTTCCTTAGAACTCAAAATAGAGTTTCATGTTGCACTCTATGCACTTGCTCAATGCCCTCTTGGCAGAGCTCTACAAAACCTTCAGTATTTTTGTCTTCCCTGAACCTGAAATAGAGTTCCTCCTATGCACTCTGTGCATGCGTTCAATGCCCTCCTAGTAGAGCTTCTACAAAATCCCTCAATGATTATGGTCTGTCCTATGATCTCTTCTGCACAGTCTTACCTCCAAGGTATTCAACAACCTTGAGGATTCTCCTTGAGTCAGTGACTTCATCCGGTGCGCCCTCCTGGAACGTCTTTGTCTGAATCCACAAAATTTAGAAGTGCACTCCTTGCACAGGCTTACAGAACCCGTAGTATTCTGTCATGCAACCTCTTAAATGAAGCCTCAAAGAACGCAAACCTGGAATCAAAGAACTCACAAACAATAAATTCTATCTATCCCTGCAAATGCATACCTAACATACATCTACAACATATCATCAACACATAGAGACATTCATTCATGAACTCATAAACATGTAAAGACTCATGTGCAGGAAAAACTGCTCTTTGTATTAATATGAAAATATCGAGCACTTGACATTGAAAGTCCCGAAGTCGAGAAACGCGACACACCTTTGGAGTTGGGTTGTGGTTATGGAAGATGCGGTCACATAGACCGAAATTTTGGCATTTCGACATTTCGGGTTTCGAGGGATCGAACATTCATAACCCGCGACTTCAGGATTCCCGAAGTCGCAAAACCCAAAATCCCTTTTCGAAAAAGGGTCGCGGTCATGCCTGGAGGCCGTGTGGAGGTGAAGGACCTGTGGATCGGATTCTTGGGATTCTAATAGGGACCCGAGGGAGTCTCTTCGACTCGAGGAAAAATTTGGGAACGATCCTAAGAAAGGGAGGTCGGGCAGAACCTGCTGAGGCAGGGGGGGTCTGCATCAAATTTCATTATTTTTTTTCTGATATTACTCCAATATTTCATTTTTTAAATGTTACAAGTGAATTTCATAACTTTTGTTGATTGATGTATTGTGTCAACTTCTGTCCAGGGTGAACGTGTCTGAGTTTCACCCATTACATCTCTCTAGGGTGACCATGGAAAGGCACCCGCAGTGCCTCACCAAGTAAATGTTAAATATAGTAACAACTTACGACTACAACAACTAAATTTCTGAAATTTTGTTATTGTTTTTCTGATATTACTGCAATATTTCATTTTTTTAATGTTAGAGGTGAATTTCATAAATTTTGTTGATTGATTTATTATGTAAACATCGGTCCAGGATCCCACAGAGGATATTGATGAGGATGAAATATAGTATTCGACAAACCCAATGACAACTGTAACGAAGGCCTTGAAGAAGGCTAACATGGAATATCTAGGTTTGATTAGCAAAAGACCCCTGACACAGGAGGACAGGGAAAGAATTATAGAGCTACAAACTACAATAACTAATTATGGGGTAAGTGGCATCTTTACATATTTTTATTAGCTATGACAATTTCATATCCGTTTTTTAGTTTTATATTTTGTATATGATCTGATAAAAAAATGTTTTCTGTTTGTAGGAGTTTTTAAACCCCGTGTGTGGGGAACCTGTAGATCCTACAACTACTATAGGTAGCAGTGAGGGTCCAATGCAAAAAAAAGGTCGACATAACAAAGTGCAAGTGAGGCTTTTTGAGCCTCCCGAGGTTCCCCTCGAATCCATTGATGAGCGGGGTGATTTTGACCGACATGATAGGCCAGAGCATGATGAGTCGGAGCCTGGGACTCCACATGATGACTTTGGAGAGGAACATAGTGTAGGTGCACATGATACTATTCTGCATGGAGCAGAATGAATTAAAAGCACCTGATCACTAGATGTCACCTTTCTGGTGGATGACGCATGTGTTCCAATAAAGATTCAGAAGATTGCAGGTAATTGTCCCATTAATTGATTCATTTTTTCAATGAAATTGAAATGGATTACAACTTGAGATTATTAATTGATTAATGGATAACACGTTACTAGAAGAAACAATGTTTTCTATAAAAGCTTACATGACAAAGCATTGGAGTTGTTTGGCCCCACCATTCTCACACGGTGGAATGGCCAAGATAGAAAAAAGAAAGATGATTTAATAGATCACATGGTGAACTTGTTCGGAAACACTTCTAACAAGAAAGTGGTTAAAAGTTAGCCAGCGAGAATTTAAAATACACCAGGGCCTAGTATAGGGATAAATTGCAAATAGACCTAAAGCACAACTGCCCTCCCATGGTTTCCAAGAAAGAGTGGAAGGCACTAATGGAGGATGCAAAGGAGAACTTGTTTAAAAAATGAGGACGACAACCACGAGATGGTCAAGCAAGGTACAACACATGTCATATTATCAGTGAAATATGAGCATTTATGTTTTTATTTTCTATTTTAAGTAACAATTCCGGTATCTAATTTTTTACAAAAATTCCATATGTAGGCTACCAGACACATCCAATGCAAGAAAGGCCAAAGTGGAAAAACACGGCCAGCATAAACTAGGCCAGGGTGGATATGGAAAACTCACAGCCCAAACAATAAGATTTAAATGATTAACTGTGGTTAATATTTATTTAATAGTAGCGAACAAATATATGTTTTTGTTATTGGTATTTTTAATGGTGTTATGCATTGCAGTTAAATATGTTTGACACTGTTGCCACCGAGGAGGACCTGAAGCTTGGTTACAAGCATGGTTTTAAAAGTGTCATTGAATATAGAAAAATCTTGGGCCAGACTCCTATCTCCCCAACCACACAGGTCATTGAATATGTTTTCTATAAACCTTTGGATAGATTCCTTAATTATGAATACTTCTTATCATCTATTCTTTCAATAAACTCATCGATGGGTGAAGGAGGGATTTTTTACCATAGGCCAATAGTCCTCAAGATTAAGTTAGAATCAGAATCACCCCTTATCCCTTTCAAATTCAACCACATTTGGATGGAAGAAGAATATTTTGTGTCTATGGTAAAAATATATTGGAAACCATTGGACTCCTCTGGAGATCAGTCGATGATGTTCCAGTTCTCTAAGAACCTTGTCAGGGTTAAGAAATCCATTAATAATTGGCTCAAAATCTACAATTATCATAAGAAGAAACAATTATGTGAAACTAAAGAAAAACTTATGGATCTCTATTATATTTTTTGATAAGGTATATATGGAAATACTCGAATTTCGCTACTCAAGGACTTAGAATCCAATAGAAATTCTCTTCTAGATTTAGAAGAGTAATAGTGGAGGTTAAGAAGTCAAATTATGTGGTTGAAGGTTAGCGACAATAACTTAATTTTTTTCATCGGTATGCTAAATTCTGCAAGATCCTTAACACAATATGGGAAATTGAAAACGAATAAGGGATGATAGTAATTTCCTTTGCAGACAAAGGAGAAGTTGGAGCTCATTATTTTTAGTCCCTTTTCAAAACACCAGAAGGGTGATCCATTCAAGATATATTACATGTAGTTGCCAAATATCAACTCGTATTTACATAATACATGGACAAATATCTCATCGAAGATGTGTCAGAGTCTAAAGTTGTATCTTTTCTCTCTTGTATGAAACATGGAAAGAGCCCAGACCCTAATGGCTTCACGGTGGATTGTTTTATTAGGTTCTATGAGTTACTAAAAAAATGTTTTTTGTTGGTTGTAAAAGAATCACAAAAGAGTGGAAAGGTTTTGGGTTCCTTCAATTCAACCCTCCTATGTCTTATTCCCAAATATCAAAGGGTGTTTATTTCAGCGATTTCAGGCCAATATCATGTTGTAATGTGATATATAAGTTAATTGCCAAAATTTTATCTAGAAGACTAAAACTCGTCCTTAGTGACTTAATAGCTGAAGAAAAGTTCAATTTTCTCCAAAACAAGAAAATTCAAGATGTCATCTTGATTGCTAAAGAATTTATCTACTCAATGAAGAAAAAGAAATAAAATATGACTATCTTGATTGCTAAAGAATTTATCTACTCAATGAAGAAAAAGAAATAAAATATGACTATCTTGAAGCTTGACCTATCTAGCTATTATGATCAAGTGAATTGGACCTTTCTGAGACTAGTCTTAGTCCAGATGGGGATTTATTTAGATGTGTTTAACTGGGTTATGGGGTGTCTCTAGTATGTCTCTTTTGTTGTATTAATTAATGGTTTCCCCCTTAATTTTTTTTAATTCCTCAAGATTTCTAAGACACAGATTCCCCCTCTCCCCATTTTTATTCCTCACCATTATTGAATCTCTCAGTAGGATGCTCAAAGAAGAAAAATATTTTGGGTCGTTAAGAGGGGTTAAGGATAAAAAAGGGAATCCATCTCTCACCTTATTTCATTGAAGACATATTATGTTTCACCTATGGATCAACCATTGATATAAAATGTTTAAATTGATCCTTGACCTCTATTGTATGGCTACTACGTTGGAAATCAACTTTGACAAGTCATGCCTCACTTTACATCAATTATCCACCCATAAATTAGGAATGATCATGGATATTATCCATACTCCTAGGTACAATTTGGAAAATAGATTCAAATACTTCGGATGCTTTTTCAAACTAGACAACTATATATTTGTAAATTGGGATTGGCTTGTCAAAAATATCTAATCTTGAATATCGATTTGGGTCAATCTCCTTCTCTCTAGATGAGGTAGACCAATGTTACTTAAGTTAGTGCTAGAAAGTATTTCATAGTATTGGTCATCCATAGAGGAAATTCCTAAAGGAATCCTATCCAAAATCTGGAAGGTTATGTTTCAATACTTGTGGTCAGGGAAACGATGGACTGGAGGCATTGCTTTAGCTAGATGGTTGTCTTTAGCTACCCCTGAATATTTAGGAGGGTTGGATCTAAATAAAATATTAACTTTTACCCAAGCATTGGTCGGACATAGTCTATGGAGAGTGGTGCACTGTAATTCTTTATGGGTGTGATTTTTATTCTCTGAATACCTTCCCAATTCTTCAATTGTAGACTGGTTCACGCTACCCGGAAAATCAACAAAAGGCTCGATTTTTTGGAAATCTATGGTTATGGCCTTCCCACTAATGGGTGATTGGAATGTTTGGAAGTTCAGTAATGAAAAGCGGGTTTGGATTAGGAAATATCTATGGCTAAGGCCTCAATGCCTCAGCTAAGAGGAAGAGAGGGGTGGAAATATGTAGAATCCTTAGGATTAGAAGGGGGAAAAGATGAATAATGTAATCACTACATTGAACTTCTTCTTACTAATTTCAATTATTTAGATGAAGAAAT
>ML804854.1:161810-190999 GCA_009831015.1 Picea engelmannii | reverse complement strand
GACTGATCTATGGACCAATAGGATCGTGCCATGTGGTAGTCCATAGAGTGACATGGAATTATGATGTGGCACAATGACATGAAATGATGATGTGGTGTTGACATGGCAGAGGATGATGTGGTCTAATGGGAGGCTTCCACATGGCCCAATCAGGGGCTGCCATGTCATAAATAGTCGAACAAATGTATGGATATTACGAGAAGAGGATGAAGAAGAAAGGGAAGAAAAAAGAATCACATGTCGATGATGATTCTTCTATAAATCAAGGGTTTGGATGAGATCCTCCTTAGCCTCCATCTTCATTTTCAAGTTCTAGTTCTTCTTCCTCTGAGCATTCTCACTATTCTCATCATTCTAGCTATAAAGCCTCTTTTAAGAAACCATTATTAAATCTTGATGTAAAATTTTCTTTAACTATGTTTAATGGAGATGCTAATCCTGAAAAGATAGATAATTAGATCCAGTGGGTTGAAGAATATTGTCATGTTCAACATATTGATGAAGAGGGAGTTAAGGTGAAACTGGCTTCTCTTCGGCTAGAAGGCACCACTCTTGTATGGTGGGAGATCAAACTTCAAGACACAATTTAGTGTGGTAATCTTATTTCCTCATGGTCGGAATTTAAATCAACGATAGGGAAGAAATTTAATTCATTAGGGTATTTACATAAAGCAATGATGGAATGACAAACTCTAAGGCAAAGTAAAGGTCAAACTATACAAAGTTTCATAGAATAATTTAGGAAGAAAGCTCTTACATTAAAAATTCCTTTGGATTCTTATGAAACTTTAATGAAGTATATTGGCACACTTCATAGTTGTATTCCTCATACTTTTCTCTTCTTTAACCCCACTAGTCTTGATGAAGTTTGTGTACAAGCCACTCACCTTGAGAATAGGGTGAAGCATGTTCAAGAAGATCCCACGAAGAAACCTTCCAATATCCCACATAAATATTTCAATAAATTTAAAAGGAAGGACAAGAAGATCACCACAGTGATGAGAGAAGGAGGAAATCCATATCACACTCACTGCAAGAAAAGAGGTCACGATCAAGAACACTGTTGAAAATTGCATCTAGAGAAGAAACCGAAACAGTTCGGTGGAAAGGGAAAGACAAAAATCGTTGCTATAGTGCTACAAGATATTGGTTTTGATTCAAGAGATGAAGGAAAGATCACAACAGTTGGAGTACAAGGTAAATATCCCCTTCATGCTAGTTCAAGTTACAATAATGAATCTCATGACGATGAACGAAAGAGGAATGAATTATTTCACATAAGAGTTGTATCTAAATACACTAAGATAGATACATTAATTGATTCGGGTTCCCAATTAAACTTAATAACTAAAGCACTTGTTAAGATGATGGGTCTTGAAATGAAACCACATCTGAAGCCTTATCCTCTTCATTGGGCACGTGAAAAATAAAAATGTAATGTCACCAAACAATGTAGGGTCAGATTTGTTATTGCTTCAAAGTTTATTGATGAAGTGGATTTGGATGTTGTACCACTTGATATATGTGGCCTAGTGTTGGGACGTCCTTATATTTATGATAGAAAATAAGTCTTCTTTCATCATGAGACCAAATACCACCTTAATAAAGGGGGAGTGGAATATATTATTAGAGCTCACAACATGAGGGCAACTACAACACTTGTTAGTGTAGGGAAAATGAAAATACTCATAAACACTAATAAGAGATATGTACTCATGGTTGTAAGAGAGAAAGATGTCAGGACATCCACCACTTTCCAAGGATGTGATCCTTCTCATAAAAATGAATTAATTGATATTGTTTATAAGTATAATGATATTTTTCAGGAACTAGATGGATTACCTCCTAAGAGGGAAATCCAACATGAGATACATCTTCAGCAAGATTATCCTCTTCCTAATGTGGGCATGTATAGGATGTCAGTTGTGGAGATGACAGAGATCAAGAAGCAGGTACACGGATTATTAGATCAAGGGGTCATCAGGCCCAGTTCATCTCCTCCTGGTTCTCCGATCATGATGGTGCCAAATAAAGAAGGCACATGGTGAATGTGTGTCGATTATCGAGCCTTAAATAAAATGACAGTGAAAATTCGATACCCTCTTCCTCGTATAGATGATTTACTTTATCAGTTGAAGAATGTTGTTTATTTTGCTAAGTTGGATTTGTGTAGTGGATACAATCAAATCCGGGTCATAGAAAAGGATGCATGGAAAACTACCTTTAAAACCAAACATGGATTGTTTGAGTGGTTAGTTATGTTGTTTGGGATTTGTAATGCTCCAACAACTTTCATGTGTGTGGTGAATGAGGTATTCAGGCCTTTCCTAGATAACTTTGTGATTGTGCATTTAGATGACATTCTTATTTTTAGTGGGACTTGGGATGAACATGTGTGGCATGTAAAGAAAGTATTGGATACTTTGCAAAGGGAAAAGTTGTATGTAAAATTGTCTAAATGTGAATTTCGCAAGACTGCACTTGTGTACTTAGGTAATATTGTAGGAGGAGGACAATTAAAAATTGATCCTTCCAAAATTGATGTAATTATAAATTAGCCTGAGCCAAAAAGTGGAACCAAGGTTCAATTTTTCTTAGGTGCAGTCCAGTATTGGAGGAGGTTCATTTCAAACTTATCCTTTATTGCAACTCCTTTGTATGCCTTAACCAGTGTGAATAACACTTTTTAGTGGGAAGGAAAGAAACAAAAATCTTTCGACACTTTGAAGGATAAGATGAATACCGCACCATTATTAGCAGTACTGAATATTCAAAGACCTTTTGAGATCGATACATATGCCAACGGATACACCATATGTGCAGTATTGATGCAATATTGTAAGCCTATTTGTTACCACTCTAAAAATTTTAACCAAGTTGTTGTTGACTATCCTACATATGATAAAGAGTTGTATGCATTAGTTCAAAGCGTAAAGAAATGGAAACACTACTTGTTAGGGAAGGAAACAATCATACATACAAATCACCAACCCTTATAGTATCTTCAAGCATTGACCAAACTACAACAATATCAACACTACAGATGGATGGGTTTTCTACAACAATTTCATGTGTTAATTAAGTACAAAAAGGGTACAAGTAACAAGGTAGCCGATATGCTTTCTAGACCTCCTATTGCTTCTTCTATTATTTTTAAGAATACTTCTTTATCTCATGATAGCTATGTAGAAAAATATGCCATCGATGAATATTTTAAAGATGTGTATGAGAAGCTAACCCATGGTGCACAGGTAAAGAAGTATTGTCCGCAGGGAAACCTGCTCTACCATCTTGGAAAGCTATGTATTTGTACAAGTGAATGAGTGTATGTAATACGAGAAGCACACACTTCTCTTGTGTCTAGGAATTTTGGGGTAGGAAAAACTATGGCTCATTTGCAGAGGTTTTGTTATTGGCCTCAAGTGAAAGGAATTGTAACTAAATATGTAAAGGGGTGTGTCATTTGTTCTACTTGTAATCCCACTAATAGGAAGCTAGGGCTATACTCACAACTTCTTGTTCCATCCCATCCATGGGAAAGTATCCCCATGTATCTTGTAGGGGGTTTACCAATGACCAAAGGGGATCATGACTATTTGTATGTTATAGTGGATAGGTTCAACAAGATGTGTATCTTGATGCCATGTAAAAATCAGATCATTGCCGAGAATGTTGCTAATCTCTTCTTTCAATATGTTTGGGTTCACTTTGGGTTAGCCACATCCATTGTCTCGGATCGAGATACTTGATTCCTTTGGGATTTTTGCACTATCTTGTGGAGAATGATGGACACCAAATTGAAGAGGAGATCTACTTTCCATCCATAGACCGACAGATAGAGATAGGTGGTAAATAGAATAGTGGTACTTTTTCTTTGAGGCTACTGCAATGAGAAACCCAAGTTTTGGGATGAACATATACCCTATGTACAACATGCTTATAATCGAGATTTAGATTCCTCCACTCAGAGTTCGCCTTTTGAGACATGTTTGGGGTACCTACCCAAGGTTCCTTTGGACTTGATGTATGGGAGAGATGTTGATGTGAATGAAGAACAAATAGAGGACAGATCTCACAAGTTGATCCAGAGGATCTAGTAGGTACACCAGGAAGTCAGGGAAAATTTGGAGAAAATTCAAGCATAGTATAATGCTCGACATGACAAGCACAATGTTGATCATCAATTCTAGGTTGGAGACCGGGCATGGCTTCACATAAAAAAAGAGAGATTAAAGGGTGAAGGAAAGAAACTTGATGCAACACCCACTACCTCAACAGGTTCTGTGCGACCTCCCGGTCTTAGGATTATTCTTTATCTTTCCCTTGAGTCAGACCGACTCTTTGATTTCCCACAAAAATCTCTAACACACACTAGTGTGCATCCACAGGTCCTTATGAGTTACTCCTATGCAAACAAGCACTAAACACCAACTCTCTCCCTCATGATCACTGATATGACCACAACCTTCACCTGAAAGGGTACTTAGGGTTTCACAACTTCTTGATCCCAGATGTGACACCCCTGACTCAACAATCCACAAAATCTGAAAAGGCTAATGAGAAATTTGATTCCTTCATTGAATTTTCCCTAATGTGACCTCTGACTATGAGCTGGGGCCAAATCTTTTTGGCACCCGAGATTTTGCGTATCGATGTTTTTTGATGCAACAAATCCTTTCACTGACTTCCAAAACCACGAAAACCCCTTGCCACAGATCAATGACTCTGAGCTCTCCTACGGTCTGACAGTCCTAATTCTTTTGGGACTTCGTGAATCGGGAATTTGTGACTCTCGACTCCGAGTCATAGCTTCCTCCACTTCCCAAATTTCGAAATAGAGAAATTCAAGGATGAGATCAACAACTCCTATTGATCCTAATCCAACGACCTCTATTCCTCCTGATCTTATGAGTGACGAGAAACACTCGGCCCTAATATCTCCATTGGCCTATGAGATCCAATGGTCCACAACAAATCAACACTTCTCCTTGAAGCGACTCCAATGTCCATTCCAACTTTCAATATTCCTCCACTGAATGCTCTTGTGTCAAATCTTCTGAGCTTCCTCCTTGTTGAGTGGTTTTGAAACTCACCTTCCCTTGAACTTTTCAAGGTTCTATCCCTTCTGAGATTTTACTCGCAAACTCTAGGGCTTCCTTAGTGATTCCACACGCACTCCTTGTGGCATTCACAAATAACCTCTAGTTATTTGATCCTTGACTCTGTGCACTCTTTGCAACATCAGTCCTTCAACCTTCCTCTTTGGTTGATAAAGTATAATACTTCAATCTTCCTACGCACGTCTTGCATGACTCTGTGTTGTCTCTACACTTCTGTTCGTATGAGCACAACGATATCTCTCCTGATCTTTTTGAGATAAAACTCATAAATTCGTCGACGTACACCTTGTGGACACTCACTACCCTCTTTGTAAGAATTCTCAAGAAGAGAAACAATTGAAACTCATACTTCCCTTCTCTCGTACTTCATACATTCACCATGAAATCAAAAGCATGTACATAGCATCAAAATAAATGCATAATAGAAGATATAAGCAACTGTATACATACCATTCAACAGATGGAAATAGTAAGCATAATAACACCATGAAAATGAGTCAAAGATTTATTATATTAACTCAAGTATTCCTGTACATGGGTTCTTCTCTGTGTTCTTACTCTCTACAACTCTACCGCTTACTCAGCTGATACAATTGGGAATGATACAATGATACAAGCGAGGGTGTCTTTCTATCCATTTTTCCTCCTACACTACAAGCTATCTAATTTGAAATAAAATCTACAACAACTTTTCATAAATTACAATAAATTCCTCTTTATCCAACAGATGTGAGCAATGCTCAAGATCTGTTTACAATGTCCAAAACATAAATGTAAATATGTCTCCCAGCTATTACATTAATGTCTCTTCATTTAAATTTAAAACATTTTCAAAATGTGTGCTGGTGCCTATCCAACTGTCTTCTACCTTTGCACTTTCTTTGTTGGCTTCTTACAATGCTCTTGCATCATACTCCTCTGGATAGAAAATTCATGAACTCATGTTCATGAGCTCCTGCAGTGTCTGTCCGTGTCTTCAGATATCTACTTCGCTTTCCCAACTGGCATCTTCAATCGAATGTCTTTTCCATTTGACCAAATATTTAAAGTATGTTTTCCTTCGGGTCTTCTTCCCAACTCTCCGATCAATAATATTTTCCATCTATGGCCTTTCAGCTACAAGCATCTGTTTAACCCATTGGAATTCCTTATGGTCCTTGAATCTCTTCATTTCATCAGTTCTATAAGGATATAGATCGACTATTTTGAAGATGGGCGATATTCCGAGCCCATCCGATAATTCAATCTCATAAGCGTTTTCTTCAAACTTTCTTATGATCTTATACAGTCCAATTTTCTTCATCTTCAGTTTATTGTATGTTCCTCTTGGGAACCTTTCTTTTCTAATATACGCTAAAACCAAATCACCTACTTCAAACTGAAGTTCTCTTCTATTTTGATCTGCTCTGTGCTTATATTCCTAGTTGGAATTTTTCAATCTCTCCTTAATCTTGCTATGGAGTTCTTGCATTCTCGCTACAAAATCCTCTGCACTAGCACTTCTGAATTCATTCTTCTCTAAGTCCCTTAAATCAAATATTCCTCTCAACTGCATTCCATACATGATTTGGAATGGGCTTTTTCCTGTACTCCTGTTTGGTGAATCATTATATGCAAATTCCTCTTGCGACAGAATCTGATCCCACTGACTGTGATGTTCAGCCACCAAACTCCTTAACAAGTCCCCCAAACTTCTATTTACTACCTCAGTTTGTCCATCCATCTGAGGATGATATGCTGAGCTAAAAGATAAATTAGTCCCCATCTTCTTCCATAGGGTCCTCCAAAAATGACCAACAAATTTGGTATCCTTTTCCGATAAAATACTCTTAGGTAAGTCGTGAAGTCTAACAACTTCTTTGAAAAATAGGTTTGAAATGTGAGTTGCATCACTGGTTTTATGACATGGAATGAAATGTTCCATTTTGGAAAATCTATCGACTACCACAAAGATTGAATCACACCCTCTTTGCGTCCTTTCCAGTCCTAACACAAAATCCATACTTACCGCATCCCATGGCCTCTCTGGTACTAGAAATGGCTGATACAACCCTGTATTCTATCTCTTTCCCTTCGCATGATGGAAAATCCCGCATCTGTTCACAAATTTGTTGACATCTATTCTCATCCCTGGCCAATAATATGAGCCATTTAGTTTCACAAAAGTCTTTTTATGGCCGAAATGTCCAGCCAATCCTTCGCTATGTTTTTCCTTCAGAAGATTCTCTCTCATAGAACTCTTTGGAATACATAACTAATTTCCCCTGAACAATAGTCCATTCTAAATCATATATTTAGTCCATTGGCTTCTGTCTCTGAGAACTGCATTCTCACATGCTTTATAAGCTTCTTTGAAATCTGCATCATCCTTGTATATTTCCTTGAGGTTATTGAAACCTAAGGTCTTTACTCTGAAATCCTGTAGAATCAAACATTTCCTTCTTAAAGCATAAACAAATTTGTTAGCAGTTCCAGAAATATGCTTTATAACAAAAGTAAAATTCTACATGTATTCAACCCATTTTGCATGCTTCTGGTTTAGTTTCTCCTATCGAGTTATGAATTGTAAAGCATGGTTATCTCTATACAAGACAAAATATTTTGGAACCAAGTAGTGTATCCATTTCTTCAACGCCTGTATGACTTCATAGAACTCTTTATCATACATGGAATATTTCTTCTTGGTATCGTTTATCTTGTCACTGAAGTATGCAATTGGCTTGTTGTCTTGGCTTAAGACTGCTCCAATCATGAATCCACTTGCATCACACCTGACTTGAAATGTCTTCCTGAAATATGGAAAAACCAAAACTGGTTGTCCAATTATCTCTTCCTTCAGCAACTCAAAAATTTTCTCCGCTTCTTTTGTCTAATGAAAATATTTATGTCTTTTCTTGATCGTGTCCATCATCAGTGCACATATTCCACTGAAATTCCTGGTGAATTTTCTATAAAAACTAGCCAATCCATGGAAGATTCGAACTCCAAAGATACTCTTTGGTGATGGACAATCCATGATTGCTTTTACCTTCTTAGGATCCATTTTCAACTCATTTGAAGAGATCACAAACCCAAAATAAATGAGTTATGTCTTGATGAAATATGACTTCTTCAAATTGATCAACAACTTATCTTGTTGTAATCTCCTCATTACTACAGCTAAATGCTCCAGATGTTCCCGTTCAGTCTTACTGAAGATCAATATATCATCAAGATATACGATTACAAACTTTCCTATGAAATATTTCAAGACTTCATTCATCAGCCTCATAAAAGTACTGGGCACATTTTTCAAAACAAATGGCATGAAAATCCATTCATACAGTCCTTCATTCATTTTTAATGCTGTCTTCCACTCATCACCTTCCCTCATTCTAATCTGATGGTATCCACTTTTCAAATCAATCTTTGAAAAAAACTTTTCTCAACTCAAGCAATCCATCAAGTCATCCATCCTGGGTCAAGTAAATCTGTACCTGATGGTGATTTTTTTTATGGCTCTTGAGTCAATACACATTCTCCATCCACCATATTTATTTGGACTTAAAACTGTAGGCACAACGCATGGACTCAAGATTTCTCTAACCGACCCTTTGTCCATCAAATATTGGACCTTTCTTTTGACTTCTTCATTCTCCTGTGGTGTAAATATGTATGCTTCTTTGTTTGGTAAACTCACTCCAGGTATAAGATCAATATGATGACTTACGCTCCTGATGGACGGCAAAGAACAAGGTAATTTTTCCACCACTATATCAACAAACTCCTCTAGTAGTTCCTGAATTTCCTCAGGTAAATCATATATCTTGGTACTAGTCAAGACGACTCTAGGTTTTCTTACCACAACAAACTGCATGTCTTCTTCTTTCTTGACTTCAACAAGAAGTTCCTTCCCACTCATGAGAAGTATGGTATTGTTCACCTCTATTTTCACCTCCTTGTCTTTAATTGGCAGCAACATATGCGTCCTACCATTCTTCTCCAAGGTGTAAGTGTTCTTTCTCCCATCATGAACAACATTTCTATCATATTTCCATGGTCTCCCCATCAAACGATGACATACATCCATGGGAATAAAATCACATACAATTTCATCCTTATGTCCCCCTATCTTAAATTCAACTAAACATTGTTTAGTGACAGTTACTTGATGTCCTTTTTGTAACCACGAGACTTTGTATGGGCTCGGATGTGAAACAGTCTCCAATTCTAGCTTCTCCACCATCTCTGTGGATACTAGATTATCTGTGCTCCCACTGTCCACTATTACCTTGCATACCCTATCCTTGCTCTTCCAAGCAGTTCTAAACAAATTGTTTCTCTGGACTGGATTTTCTATCTCCTTCTCTAGCTTTAAGAGAATTTTCCTCATCATTAATGACCTTCCACCTTCTGCATCTTCTGCTTCAACATTTCAACCTTGTGCTTCAGAAATGTGAGCTTCTCCTCCATCCCTTTTTCTATCGGGACATTCAAAAGATTTATGTCCGATATTTCCATAGAAAAAACATTTTATCTCACCTCCTCTGCCTCTTCCTCTTCCTCTGGCTCATGGAAAAGTGGTTCTGTCGGCATATTGTCTCCCCTGTGAACTTCCTCCCCTTTCAGGGTGAGTATGAGGTTTCTTTTCTTTTTTTTTGGGCTTTTGAGTTATGTCATGGGCAATTGCTTTGCATCTTGTTTGACTTTGACCTCTACCTCTTTAACCTTGTTTTTGGGCTAACTTTTCTTCAGCCTTCAGGGCCATTTGATAAGCATCTTCAACATTCCTGAATTTTATCATGCTCATCTCATATTGAATGTCATATCTCAGGCCATTCATGTATCTGGAGACCTTTTCATCATCACTTTCTCGATGACCTGACCTAATATTGGGCCTGTAAAGCTCTTCAATGTACTCCTTCACTGTCATCATCTTCCATCTCAAGTTTTTCATTCTTCAAATAAGATTGATTTGGTAGTCTCTGGGTATAAAATTGGCTTTCATTTTTGCAACCATCCTATCCCAGCTTTTGATTCTTTGTTTTCCTTTGCAACGCCTATCAACCTGCAGTTCATCCCACCACAGTGTTTCATGCCCTTTAAGCCTAGTGACGACATGTTTGACCCTCTTGTCTTCCTCGACATCCTCATAGTCGAAGTATTTATCCATAGCCCTAAACCAATCTAGTAGCTCTTCAATGTCTAATTTTCCTTCATACATCAAAATGTCTATCTTTTCTCTGGCTTCGATTCTTGCAACATCCCTGAATAGACGTTCTTCTGCAACGTCTTTGGCTGTGACTTCTTCCTCAGCTCCAACCTCATTTCCACTTTCATCTTCAATGACATCTCCTTGCTATTTTCATAGCATCCAATTGAGCACAAAGTTCTCTCATTTACCTTTCCATAGTTGGATCGGGCATTGGTATTTTTCTCCTTCTTGGTGACATTGTTTCAATATGTTCCCCTCCAAAAACAAAAATAAATTGTAGGTTACGCTCTGATACCACTTTGACATAGAAACCCCTACCTCAGCATATTCTGCGCGACCTCTCGGTCTTAGGACCGTTCTTTATCTTCCCCTTGATTCAGATTGACTCTTTGATTTCCCGCAAAAATCTCTAACACACACTGGTGTGCATCCACATGTCCTTATGAGTTACGCCTGTGAAAACAAGCACTAAGCTCCAAATCTCTCCCTCTTGATCATTGATATGACCACAACCTTCACCCGAAAGGGTACTTTGGGTTTCACAACTTCACGATCCCATATGTGAGTCCCCTTGCCTCGAAAATCCCCTAAATATGAAAAGGATAATGGGAAATTTGATTCCTTCCTTGACTTTTCCCTGATGTGACCTTTGACTATGAGTTGGGGCCAAATATTTTTGGCACTAGGGATTTCGAGTATCGACATTTTTCGATGCAACAAATCCTTTCAATGACTTTCAAAACTGTGACAACCCCTTGTCACTGATCAACAAATCTGAGCCCTCCTATGGTATGATGGTCCTAGTTCTTTCAGGACTTTGCGAATCATGAATTTGCGACTCTCGATTCCGAGTCACAACTTCCTCCACTTCCCGAATTTTGAAATAGTGAAATTCAAGGATGAGATCAATGAATCTTGTTGATCCTAATCAAAAGACTTCTATTCCTCCTGAGATTATGAGTGATGAGAAAAACTTGGCCCTAATATCTCCACTGGCTTGTGAGATCCAACGGTCCACAACAAATCGACAGTTCTCCTTGAAGCGACTCCACTATCCATTCTAGCTTTCAATATTCCTCCGCTGAATGCTCTGGCGTCAACTCTTTTGAGCTTCCCCCCTATTGAGTGGTTGTGACACTCTCCTTCCCTTGATTTTTTCAAGGTTCTATACCTTCTGAGATTTTACTCACAAACTCTAGGGATTCCTTAGTGATTCTACATGCACTACTTGTGGCATTCACAAATAACCTCTGGTTATTTGATCCTTTGACTCTGTCCACTCTTTGCAACAACAGTCCTTCAACCTTCCTCCTTGCTTGATAAAGTATAAGACTTCAATCCACCTATGCATGCCTTGCACATATTTGTGTTGTCTCTGCACTTCTGTTGGTATGAGAACAACGATATATCTCCTGATCTTTCTGAGATAAAAAACAGAACTTTGTCAATGCACACCTTGTGGACGTTCACTCCCTCTTTGCAGGATTTCTCAAGAAGAGAAACAATTGAAAATCATAATTCCCTTTTCGCGGACTTCATACATTCACCATGATATCACAAGCATGTACATAGCATCGAAATAAATTCATAACAGAAGATATAAAAAACTTTATACATACCATTCAATAGATGCAAACAGTAAGCATAATAACACCATGAACATGAATCAAAGATTTATTATATTAAATCAAGTATTCCTGTACATAGGTTCTTCTCTGTGTTCTTACTCTCTACATCTCTACCTCTTACTCAACTAATACAATTGGGAATTATACAATGATACAATCAAGGGTGTCTTTCTATCCATTTTCCCTTCTACACTACAAGCTATCTAATATGAAATAAAAGCTACAACAACTTTTCATAAATTACAATAAATGCCTCTTTATCCGACAGATGTGAACAATGCTCAAGATCTGTTTACAATCTCCAAAACATAAATGTAAATAATTCTCCCAGCTATTACATTAATGTATCTTCATTTAAATTTAAAACATTTTCAATATGTGCATTGGTTCCTATCCAGTTGTCTTATACCTTTTCACTTGATTTGTTGGATGCTTACGATGCTCCTACATCAAAACTCAACCCCATTTGTTATGGACCCTTCACTATCTTGAAGAAAAGTGGTACCAATGATTTTCGTCTAGATCTTCCACCTTATGTGCCGATTTAGTCAGTTGTGAACGTTGAGAACTTGAAACACTTTTAGCCTCCCACAATCATGGATCAAGATGAGGAAGTTTCAATACCTTCAGTTGATGAGTTTTCACCTGATTACTTGAATGATTTACAGGAAGATATCATCCTGGACATAAGAACAAGGACTTCACACATGGGTGATGTTGATTATCTTCGAGTAGGCTTAAAGGGCATACATCCAAGAAAGGCAAAGTGGATTGAGAAGGACAAAGTGAGGGGACTCTTCCCTCACTTACCTGTTGATTGATGAAATCTTTTGGTGGTACAAAAATCTCTCAGTGGGAATGCGTGATCCTAAAAGGATCTAGAGAAGGCTAAGAACAACTCAGAACTCGTAGATGAAACTCAGGATGCTCATAATGGCCTCAACACATAGAGAAAGGAAAAAGATTCAAGTTCACAAAACTTGGTGAAAATGAAATTATCATGAAGAGTGTGTCACAAAATTTCTAATGAAACAAATGGCTCTTCAAACAGAGTTACAGATTCAAAGATATTCATGGTCAAAGCTTGGTCAACCTACCTAGTCAGCAGGGGATGAGTCAACATTCGTACGGATGATGTTAGCATCTGTAAAATACATGTGATAGGAGAAGAAGGTGACATGTGTCATGATGATGTCATCATGGTGATGTGGAAATACTAGGGGTTTCCATGTGTCACCCATTTTGGCACTTTTAGACCGATCCATGGACCAATATAATCGTGCCATGTGGTAGTCCGTACAGTGATGTGGCATGATGATGTGGCATAGTGACATGGCATGATGATGTGGCACTGACATGGCAGAGGATGAAGTGGATGAATGGGAGGCTGCCACATGTCCCAATCAGGGGCTTCCATGTGGTAGGCGACAAAATCACAATGACAACCTGTGACCAAATTTTGAAAAAAAATTAAAAGATTGGCTGGTCTGCCAAATCTGGTGAATCATGCCAAACTTGGTCGTGTTCTAACCATTGGAGACCTAGATAGCACCACCATAAAAATTGGCGGAACAATTTTGTATTATATTTACATATATTACAATGAATTAAACCAAAAGGGTGAGGCTCGCGAGTTCAACCCCGGGACCTCCTCCCCATACTACACCTTTAAATTCAAGCCCAAACCAACATGCCAATGAGTGGAGAGATAGTGAGAGGGATGGGGAGAGAGAGTGATACTGATTGAGAGTAAAGAGATAGTGAGAGGGGGGGGGAGAGAGAGGGGAAGGGAGGGAGGATCAAGTAGAGAGAGAGTGAGACTGATTGTGAGAGGAAGGGGTGAGATAGAGGCAAGGAGAATAAGGAACTAGAGGGGCCTGAGACAATTGCTACAACAACCATGGAGGAATTTTCTTCCAAGTATGACAAGAAATTTTCTTTGGTTACTATAGTATCCAATGTTAGTAGTGGAGGATTTGGGGGTGAATTCATATGGATTGTGGATATTGGAGCCCCTTGTCACATGATGGGAATCTGGTGAGTATTCCTTATTATCACTGAGATAGGTCCTAAACGACTAGTGGAGAGTGAAGGTGGTACAGTGTGATTTGCACGTGGAGTTGGAAAGGTTATATTATGACTCAAGTATGGAGGATTTATGGATCTTGATGGATTTCTCTTTGTTCCAGGGTTGAGGGTTACCTTCATCTTAGTCTCAACCTTAGAGGATGTAGGATATTGTACATTGTTCAAGAGGGAACATGTATTTATATACAAGGAGGGAGCGGACCCGATGGAACCACAGTTGATTGGTGATCAGGTGGAAAAGTTGTATATGTTGCGAGGAAAACCTTCATGATATGATTCAACACCGGATGAGGAGCATGAGGAGGCTCAACCGGTGTGATCGAACCAATGCTCAGGGTGGAGTGAATTCTCCTAGGAGCTCAAGGTTCAGAGTAGTTGTCAGGAGAAGATCTTCTAGTTCGAGTTATGTGCAAATGTTGAGGATAGCTCCAGGTTTCGAGCGAGCTCCTACTGAGCATAGTGTGATGGAACCAGATGATAGTGATGGCAATGAGTACTCCCTCACTAAGAGGGAGTGTTAGATTTTTATCTCGGTAGGTACTAAGCATGTTTTCTTATGTATGTAGATGTTACCTTATGTTTACACTACTAGGCACTTAACTTGAGGGTTCTTTATAAAGTTGTAACAAAGTGGTTATTTTATTAAAGTGACTTTTTAATTTAGTGTACCTTCTAATAGTAAAGTGACTTTATTTCATAAAGTGCACTTATGTAAAAGTGAAATGTACTTTAATATTTTAAGTGATTTATTTTGGAGGGAATGAATCATGATTCTTGATCTTGTAAAGGGAAGATCAGATCTTGGCCTTTGGATTTAAGGTTGGGGAAGGTGAAAAGACACTTGGGAGGTAAAAGGTCATCTTCAAAAATTTTAAAAGAATGCATGGGTAGTGTGCAATACACAAGTGAATAAGAGTGTGAGAGAGATTTATGAGATTTTACAGAGGAAAGTGAGCAACAAGTTGGCACATTTCCCAAGAGAGCTTGGGCGCAAATCCCAGGGAGGAATTTTTTATTTTGAGTGTTGTTTTTTATTTGTTGGGACAGACCATGCTATACGGATCTGTATAGGCCATACAACAACAAACTTTGGCATGAAAATCGAGCAAAGAGAAGGAATGGTTTTCGAGGCAAGATTTGTTGAGTTTTCTGAAGGAGGTCAGTCGTATAGAAGGCAAGGTAAAACTTCTTATTTTAGGTACATTTTTTGAGGTGAAATTTTCATCAAATATGTACAGCTATATGGACTGTGACATGGGTTTCAAGGATGTTTTGTGGTGGGACAATTTTGTGTTGTAAGTTGTTTCTCTTGGATGGAAATTGTATTTCAGCGGCTGATAAATATTTCATAAAGCTAATAGAATCTCTCTCTCTCTCTCTCTCTCTCTCTCTCTCTCTTTAGGTTTTCCCTAGCATTGGCCTAAATTTCTGAGTTATTCACAGTAGAATGAATGTTGTTCATTATGTTTATTCCACTGCTAAATTGCTTAACAATGTGTATTTCTGCAAATGGTAGTTTATGAATGTGAGTTTATACATATTAGAGTTCATTGATGATCGTTATCTCTAGGTTGCTAAGTGTATGCTAGAATTATTAGCTTGTTGATTTTGTCATTTAAATTTCTACACTATGTGGGTTTGGGACCATATCTAGGGCCCATGAGACAATCATAATTTAGGCCCTATATTGGTCTTCCATGCTATCTCGGGTCTCTAATACACTTTTATGGAGTGAAAATCATTATAACATCACTAATATGATTCTCATTTACCAAATATTCCCTTTAGGGAAGCATGTAGGGTTGTTTGAGATCTTATGCATAGCTCATGTGCTCTAAGTACATCTTTCATGCCATATGATGTTGGTGTTCCTTCTTGAACAATCATGAAGAGAGATTTGTTTTGTTAACATTATTTTTAACATAAAAATATATAAATTATATAAGAAATTTCCACCCCTCAAATGTACAAAGAGTAATTTAGAAATTTATCTATAATATTTTATCCCGACATCTTTTTTTACATTATTTATATACTAAGAAAGATATTGAAATACAACATTTATGCTATTAAGGTTTTATGTTTCTTAATTTTTTTTAAATTTAAGTTAGTTCATTTTATTAACAATATACTAACACAAAAGAATTTTTCTATAATTTTTGAAATACCTTATTTAATTTTATTAACAATTACATGGATACAACTCAATATGTATTTTAACATGTTTTGGGATTTTTTTTAAAGAAAAAAGTCAAATAATTTTATTTATAAAATCAAAATGCTTTAAATCATTCCATAGAGCGTGCAAAGTCAAGAATAGATTTATTTTTGAGTATGGCGATACAATTAAAAAAAAATCAATTTCTTTCATAATCCACCTATGTTTCTTTCATAATCCACCTATGTTCAAATATGATGCCAAAATTAACCCAAGTTTGAGTGACATTAATTCATAGTAGTTGTGTGTTTCACTCCTACCAATACCAGTTGAGAATAAAGTATTCTCTAGCTCCTATTAGTTTATGATACCAAAATCTTCTCTAAATGAAATAAAATAATAACTCTTAAGGTCACTACTTCCTCGTCAATTCTTATCATTATTATTGAATCCAACCCCTTTGAACATTTTAATAATATCTTATTTAACTATCTTAAATAATATTAATAATTATTATTTGGATCCAACCCTTTTAAACATTTTAATAATATTTTATTTAACTAATAATATTAATAATTAATAAACAGTTCAACCCATGAAAAAAAATAACTGCACAGAAACAATATCGTTTTATTTCATTAATCGCATTCAAATCTCCACGGTTGCTGCAGATACGACCTCGCCTGCAAAGCCTTCCCCACCATCACCGTTAACTTGAATCCACTGCCCCGTTGACGGCTTAAACAGAGAAGAGATGTGTTTACGGGGGTTTTCCATCCCGCTTACAAAAATATGGTCACGCCACTGTGTAGCACACGTAAAGAGGAAAATATGTCGCGGAAGAGAAGATACAGCTATCCAAACGTTTTTTCCACCATCATACTTCATCACCTGTTGTTGTCGTTCATTGATAGCATACAACTCCCCCGAAGAAGAAACCGCAGCTAAACTTCTCCATATATCTACCCTGAAACTAAACATATCTTCCCACCTTCTCCAAGTTCCCGCAATCGGGTCGAAAACTTCTGCACTTCTGTCTTTGCTTAACACCATGAATTTACCATCCATGAAAACACCGTGGCATCCATGACCGTGCGGTTGGATCATAGGAGGCAGAATTTCCCACTTGTCTTCCTCCACGTTATAAGCTTCTGCAGCCGCCAGAGGGTCGTGATGCTCGTTGTTCCCGCCAGCGACGTAGACAAGTCCGGTGGACGAAGAGACACAGTAGGCAAAGAAGGATCGAGCTGTAGGCATGTCAGCTCTGCGGCTCCATCTGGCAGACTCAAAGTCATAAATATATACACTCTTCGTCAAACTCCTGTTGAACGGATAGAATCCGCCTATGAGAACTAGCTTCCTGTTCACAGCAACGCACCGAGACCATGCTGTTATTCCAGCAAAGAGGGGATCATCAATGGGAGGTAGCCTTTTCCAGGTGCCGTTGACAGGGTCATGAACCGTTATTACGAAGGCGAGATGAGCCCTCGGATCTCTGTGGATCAAGCACAGCAGTTGCTCGCTCGTTCCAGATATCTTTCTGTCCTCATAGAACTTAGGGCTACTCACGATAGCCTCCCAGCTTCTGCACACAGCTTTCAATTCATCGTGTGATCTGTAAGGCACTCTTAGCAAGCACTCTCGAACGAGATCGTCTGGAATAACCTCCATTAGAGAACTTCAAACACACGTATTTCCTGACCAAGTTCACCCAGCTGCTAACATGAAAGTGAACGATGCAAGTTGAAAATATGAAAGTGTAGTTATAATATATAATATGTAGACGTTGGGCATCACCGGTGGTAACCTAATTTCACGCCGACGACGAAGGAACTTCGATTTGTCAATTAATAAACCACATTAAATGGTATTTATTCTTAATATCAAAATATATTAATTTGTTAATTCACAACATTTTTATAAGTTTTGTATTGAATTTGACTAGTCAATACTTTTACATGGAAAGAAATGTTTTATGTTAGATGAGTCATCGTCACTCCAACACTAATATCGGTCTACTATATAAAGTAAATAATGTTTTATTTAAATTATATTAGAAAATTATTTAAATAATTTAACTATATCTCATGAAATTAATTGAAATTAATTAGTAGAGTAAATTTTAATAGAGTAATTATCACTAAGGTCATAGCCATGCGTTTCAAATTGATTCTTCCTTTTATTATCTCTAAAGAGTAGGTAGACTACTTGGAAGGCAAGTAAATCATGGACAACATTATCCTAGCTCACGAGGTCATCGATTCGCTGAAAACGACAAATATTCCAGGTATGCTCATCAAACTCGACATCTCTAAAGCTTTTGATAGAATCAGTTGGCAGTACATGTGATCCCTCCTCGAAGCCTTTGGATTCGACAGTCACTGGGTAGCCTCGATCATGAGACTCACTTCCTTGGCCTTTTTCTCTATCCTAGTTAATGAAGTTCCTTCCCAGCCCTTCTCTCCCACTAGAGGAATCCGACAAGGGGACCCCCTCTCTCCCTTCTTCTTTGTCATAATGGAGGATGGTCTAGGCCTCTACCTGAAGGCATCTGTAATGGAAGGCTCCCTTAAAGTCCTACCCCTGCACAATATTCAACCAGCCCCCTCTCACAGCTAGTTTGTCGATGACACCCTCCCGCTGAACACTCTAACTAACCACGATGCCAATAAGCTCAATTCCATCCTCACAGACTTTGTTGACGCTTTAGGAATGGCCTTGAACCTTGAAAAATCTAAGCTCTACTTCTTCAATACCCCGGTGGCTATCCAAAATCATATCTCCCGTCTCCTAGGCATCCCCAAGAGCTCCCTTCCATCCAATTATCTAGGCGTTCCTCTCACAGGAGCGGCCACTCGTAATATTTCTTGGGACAACCTACTACTCTCCATCTCCAATACACTCAACAACTGAACCTTCAGATCTCTTAATCTTGCAGCCAGGCTGGTGCTTCTAAAGTTTGTTCTTCAAGCCTTTCCAACCTACCTCTTTACTACCTTAGCAACCCCCCAATCTGTCATCCGAAACATTAGGAACATTCAGCGTTGCTTCTTGTGGCATGGAAATCACCCAAACAAGAAGTGGGATCTGGTAGGTTGGGACAAGATATGAAAACCTAAGGCCTTAGGGAGCCTAGGGCTTAGGGACCCAGGAAAACTAAATCAAGTCATGGGGGAAAAATTGTGGTGGCGCTGGCTCAAGCACCCCATGGAAATTTGGGAAAAAATATGGAAAAAGAAATATGCTTCCACCACCAGAGAAGAGAAACTAATCAGATTCAACAATCAAATTCAGGGATCCAATAAATGGAACACGTCTTGGAACAACATAATGTTAATTCAGAAGCATGCTTTCTGGGAGATCTGAAATGGTCAACACTCCCCGTTCTGGCAAGACTCTTGGTAGCAACAACCACCTTTAGCCACTCTTGAAGAACTCATTCCCCTACGAAAACAAATGTAGTTTGGTGACTTCCGGTGGGTAAAGGATCTATGGAGAGCGAATGACGGGCATCGCCCATAGCACAATTGGAAGACTGAACCAAATGAACTTCACCTTCAAATGGAGTTGGATCTACGAGCCTGGAAAGCTTGTGCAAATCAATGGAAAATTTACATCAGAGAAGGTCTGACCATTCTCATATGGGGGCACTCCACAACAGGCAACTTCTCAGTGAAGGAAGCCTACTACTTACAAGCGAACTACCAGAAGAAACCTAAAGAGCGCATCTGGGGAAATATATGGAAACCAAAACTATGGCCTAAGTTGTCCATCTTCTTATGGCTCACAGTCCAAAATCGAATTCTCACCTAGGACAATCTCTGGAAACGGGGTTTCATAGGCCCCTCCATCTTCTCCCTCTATTAGCAATAGGAAGAAATGATGGAGCATCTATTCAACCATTGCCACTATAGTGAGACAATTTGGAATTTGAGGACTCAAATAATGTGTCGCTCCAACAGAAACAGGGCCAGTATCATAGGCACAATGGAAAACCGAGACTCAATTTCCTATCAAAACCCAATCTTGGATCGCATTTGGCAGCTTCTACCTGGCTTCATCATGTGGAAAATATGGAATGAAAGAAACAAAAGGATTTTTCGATCGAGTACCTCCCCCCCAACTCAATGTGGTAAAGAATCATGAACTTGATTCGTGAAAAAATTAAGAGTGGGCAATGGTCCCAGAAGGACCTAAAATGAAACCCGAGCGAAAGTCATATCCTTCAAACCTAGAAGATCAATCTTACTGGCACAACAGAGAGCCCTGGGGTCACCAGATCAACCAGCAGCACAAGCACCTAGTCCCCCCCACCCACGGGTTTCATTAAGATAAACTTTGATGGAGCGTCAAAAGGGAATCCAAGTCCGACAAGCTTCAGAGCGGTCCTCAGAAACTCAATAGGGAAAATTCTCTATTATGCAACAGAGTATCTCAGATTCAATACAAATAATGTTACTGATCTCTAGAGCCTCCTTAGAGGAATCAAGACAGCAACGAACCACCACCTAAACAAGATCATAGTGGAGGGGTATTCTCAAATTATCATCCATCTCATAACCAAAATTATTCATGGGTCACACCCCCCATAGGTCTCTCCCGTTTGGAGACTCTCAAGACTACTGGAAGAGTTTCGATCCCTCCTACAACCCAACATCATCATCATCCCCTCACATGTGAAAAGAGAGGCAAACAAAGTAGTTGATTATCTGGCAAATCAAGGGGTGGCTTCCACGATGGAGCTGATTCACTAGAATGCACAAACCTCTCCCCATTCCAAGATTTCAGATCGATGCTTGGACTTGGCCAGGAACGATTATCCAATCCCAGATGAGGTGCCACGTAGTGCAGGGAGGCCAGGTAGCCTTCCCCAGACCCGCGCCATTAATATGGCAGGTTGACACCCTTTCCCTCACCATTAAATGGAAGGAGGCCATTACTGCCCATTGATCAGAGGAGGACAGTTCCCCGCGTGAGTAAAATGGAGGCCATAAGGTGTAATGGATGGGGGAATATCAGTACAACAGTCATGTATGGCCTCAGCTTTATCCTCCCACTCAGTAGAGGATGGGTCCATTTAACCTCTGCGATCCACCAACCCGGATGCTCTGAGCACTAGCATGACAACTAGTTGGCTCCCATCACTCTTACCCTTCTCATTTGCACCCTCTCTTACCCCACCATGCCAAGGGAAAGAGGCAGGCCATGGCACGGCCCTGCCTAGTACATTTTTTTTGCTAGACAATGGAGGGTGCAGAGACTAGAGCGGGCCTTGTCCATAACCTGAACTCAACAACGGGAGAAGCACATAACGTCGTCGATGGCATACGTGGAGGAGGAGATTCTAGAGGAACCTATCAAGTTCCCTCCAGAATCCCTCGTCTTCACAGTACCATAAAATTGGCATCTTCCCAGTCGAATCCCAACAAGCACAAGTGCTTCAGCCATAATCCAGCAAGCGCAGGAGGCCAGGAAAGAGACTACATGCATAATTGAGGAGGAATTCCACCCTAAGGACACCACTCGAACCAACGAATCAAGAGAGGAAGTGACAACGGAGGAGCTCAGAGAAACGGAGGCTATGGAAGCTTCTCAGGAGGACTCAGGCGAGGTGGTGACAGTCTTAGGTTTGTAGGTGGAGGGTGGCCTAGTCTTGGCACCACCACCAATCTCGACACTCCTAGATTTCAGCTAGGAACCACCACCCTTCTTCCATTCGGAGCAATTAGTGCTAGTATTTGAGCTTAGAAGACATATGGTTGATCAAATTCATTGAGACATCCTCATGCATCAGGGAATTGACATGCTTTATGAGGCTTACTCGAATGCATCAACAACACAACGGTGTCAGACTTGTGCCAGGTCATTCGTGCTCCAGCCCAAGAATGACCCCCTCAGCGATGACCTGAGCAACACGACCTCAGGTGGAAATGGGTAATCTATTTTCTTTGGCTATAATGAGCATTTTTATCTCGGCTCCTTGCACTGCTACAAAGCAGTTTTACAGTTGTCTTTAATTTTCAGTCTATGTCTTTTGTTTGTCTTGGTTCCCTAGCACAGTGTTGCATAGACTTGAATCCACCATCACTTGCCCTAGTTTTTGTTTGGTAGGGAAGATGGTAGACTTCCATTTTGGACAATGACATCACATTCTGCCACCCATTCTAGTTTCTGCTAATTTGGCGAAACACTTGGTAGACTGTATCCATGTGTCATTTTGTATTGTAAAAGTTTTATAATAGGAATTTTCTCTTTTTATTCACAATTTTTTTTTTTTAATAGAGTAAGATTACTTCATTCAATATAATTCATAGTCATACCCTCAAATCACATCATGTTAATTTATTTTCACTTTTATCACATTCAAATCTATCTAACTTCCATGTTGTGTTCTCCATCTATTATTACTAACTAGAAATGTATTACTATTTTCAGGATGACAAAAAATCAACATCGTGAAAAGGGAATTTGAAAACCTTGAAGTAGAAAGATTGTAGATGAGTATAGAGGGTGGGAGAGTTAGGAAGCCTTCACCCATAAGCTATTGAGTCATTGATTGTTTGAGAGTGAAGTTATATTCTTCCAAATTATTCCCAAAAGACATTCAACAAATTGAACCTTTTTTACATACATTGAAGAGAACTGGAAGAGATGAATATCCTTCAGGGGCTATTAATAAAATAAGGGTAATGCCTTCCTTGTGTTGTGTAGGTAGTGGAAGGGACTTCCATGGATATTTTTTCGTTGGATGATAGGAATAGAGTGCTTTGTAGTGAGTGGATCGACTAAACTGTGAGAGAAATGGGTTGGGTCGAGTGATCTTAGAGTATGTAGCTTGAACTCCTTCACCCTGATGGCCTCATATCTTGGCATGGGGGTGACATCTACCCTCAATGCTTTTGGTTGGGTGGAAAATTGTTCAGACACAATGATTTTCTTGGACCATCTTATTGATTTTTCAATAAGCTAGGTTCAACATGTAGTTCATTTCATTTTATCATGTCTTAACCATAAACAAGAATGTTGCAGCAACCAATATCACAAGAAGAAACACCATGCACAAGAACACAAGAAGTATCCTGGGAAACCCTTCTCAACAAGGGAAGAAAACCTAACCAAATCCTTTGCTATATTCTTCAAAAGAAAGACCTTCACCACCAAGAAACACCTAGCACACAAGAGGGTGCTTAAACTCTAGAACTCTAGTGCCCAAGAGAGGTGCACACYTTTTTCCAAAGAGTTGTACTTGCTAAAATTTCCAAAATCACAAGAAAGATATATTTCCACAATGGGGAATTTACCTTTACTTATATTAGACTTTTCCTATCAATTGAAGTGTCTATTGGCTCAACAGGGCCGACCTCTCTAAGACATGTTGTAATTCTTATTATTCTTATTATTATAATTCATATTACCCAAATTAATTATCTTTTACATTTATTATTAGACACAATAAGATAGGGACGATCTGTACCCTTTACATAGAAATTACGGTTACAAGTAAGTCTTACTCTTGAACAATATATATAACAAAGGATCTTATACACCCACTAGTGCTCATCCACTAGGGGTGCATCCATAGGGATGACATAGCTCTGATTCACTGCATTACACAGAAGAACCAAGTATTCACACGTTCACATGTGCTCTTCCACATGCATGTCCACTCTACAGATATTCTTTCCCACTTCCTCACACAAGTGAATCATCTGGAGTCTTCTCGTCAACTCTGCTTCTCAGAGGAGGATATTGCATCATCTTCATTTATGTTCTCATGACGATGCACCCAACACTTTGGGATTTCACATGATCACCTTATGCTCAACCACAAGCATGTCCTAACTCAACAGATTGCCTTTCCAACTTGATAATCATCTGGATTTCTTCTTAACTCTATGAATAGAGGAGGTCATCTCTACGTTCCCAACTCTATCTCAGGCAGGAACCACGTACAGTTCTTAGGGGATCTCTCTCAAGTTTGTAATCTAAGAGAAAGACTTCACGTAGCTGCAATGATCCACACCTCACAAGTTTGTAAGATGAAGAATGTCTCACATAGTTTCAATAATTAATAGTCCCTCTCAGCTAGAGAGGAATTTTCCACTAGGCCAAGTCTCTCGCGGAAATACTCAAACTTTGTCTTGGAAAGTGGTTTGGTGAATATATCTGCAATCTGTTCATGATTAGAAAGATACTACACGTGTACTGTCTTTCTCTGTACCATGTCTCTGATGTAGTGATACTTGATTTCAATCTGTTTCGATTTGTCATGAAACACTGGGTTCTTGGAGATCTTTACACAACTCTAGTTGTCACAATGAATAGTAGTTGGATCCATCTCATGACTGAACAAGTTAGGCAATAGTTTTTGAAGCCATATTTCTTCACGAACTAACACACTTAGTGCAATGTACTATGGCTCTGTTGTACTTAAAGCTAGAAAGATTTTTTTTCTGCTACGCCAGGAAACCATGGTTGATCCTAGGGTGAAGCAACAACCTAAGGTGTTTTTTCTGTCTACTGCACTTCCTACCTAGTCTGCATCGGCATATCCTTCCAAGCTTAAGTCCACATTAGCTGCATATATCAGGCCATAACCAATTGTACCTTGTAAGTATTTCAATACGTGTTTTGCATTTATTCAGTGTGTATGTTTTGGTTGACTCATAAATTGGCTAAGCACATTCACTGCATAGAAAATGTATGGTCTGGTATTGACCAGATACATCAAAAATCCAATAAAATGTCGATATAAATGTGGATCTACGTATCTTGAATCAATGTCATTCATCTTCTTTAAATCCATTACCATTGGAGTAGGCATGGATTTACAATCTGTCATTTTGAACTTTTTCAATATATCCAAAGTATATTTTCCTTGACTTAGGAAAATCTCATCTGATCTCTGCCATACTTCTAGTCCCAAGAAATAATGCATTTGGCCCAAATCCTTCATTTCAAATTTGGCAGTTAATGCATGTTTGCATTCAACAATGAGTCTCTCTAAACCAGTGATGAAAAGATCATCTACATATAGGACTAAAATAAAACACTCATTTTCATCAGTGTGATAATATAAGTTTGGGTCAGCTGCACTTTTGTTGAAACCCAAACTCATTAGGAATCCATACATTTTCTTGTACCAAGCATGTGGTGCTTGTTTTAGACCATATAGGGCTTTGTTCAATCTATATATATGATATTTTTCATTGTGTATAACAAAACCTTCTGTCTTCTCAATTTAAACTTCTTCCTCAATTTCACCATTGAGAAAAGTTGTTTTTACCTCCATCTGATGTAGCCTCTAACCCATGGAAGAAGCTAGTGCAACGATTGATCGAATGGAAGTATATCTGGCTACCGATGCAAAAGTATCGCCATAGTTGACTCTCTCTATTTGTGAAAACCCTCTGGACACAAATCTTTCTTTGTATTTTTCAATGCTTCCATAAACAACTTGATTGATTTTGTAAATCCATTTGGAAGTCACTATAGACTTTCCCTCTGGTCTTGGGACAACATCCCATACATCATTCTTTATTATAGATTGATATTCTTCAGTCATGAAATCTTGCCATAATTTTTTACCTGAAGCTTCTCCATGACAAGTTGGATTTGAATCAATAATGTGCGTCATGTCTGAAAGGTAGCTTAAGAATCTCTTAGGTCTCTTTCTTTCTCTGGTTGGTCCTTGTGGGGATTTATTTCCTTCTACTTCTTCTAAAGTTTGTTGAGCCCAAGAAGGTATTTTATGTCCAACTGTGATGTCTCTGGGTATGTTACTTGGGGCAACTGAATCTGCTGGAGAAACTGGGTCAACTGGAGTTGTTGGCTCATCTGGAATAATATATGTCTCCCTATGAACTGTTGAATAAGGAGGAGGTATTTTTTCACTATCTATTTCCATCTGAGCTTCTCTCGATATGAGCTTATATGGAAGGCTACTTCTTCTTAAAACGTAACATCTCGACTTAATTCAATTTGACTCTTACCTGAGATGTAGATTCGATATGCTTTTGAGGATTCATTGTATCCTACAAATGTACCCTTTCTTCCTGAAGGTTCTAGTTTGGATCTCTTTTCTTTGGGTACATGAAGGTACATTGGACATACAAATATTCTGAAGTGTCTGATCTCAGGCTTCACTTTGGTGAATTCTTCTTCTGGAGTAATTTTCTTCAGTATCAGATGAGGACTATGGTTTTGAATATATATTGTTGTCATACATGCTTCTTCCCAAAGAGTCATAGGTAGACTATGATCATGTATCATTGCTTTAGTTGACTCAATGATATTTATGTTTTTCATTTCAACAACCCCATTTTGTTGACGGTTGTAAGGAACTGTAAACTCCCTCTTGATCCCTGCTTCACTACAAAAACCGTTAATTTTTTTTTAGGTGTATTCTCCTCCATTTTCTGATCTCAATACTTTGATTTTTCTTTCGGCCTGGTTTTCAACCAAATCTTTGAATACTTGAAAATTGGCAAAGACTCCATCCTTGTTCTTCAAAAAGTAAATCGAATTTTTTCTAGAGTGATCATCTATGAAGAGTACATAGAACAAGTACTGATTTAAGGATGCAAGAGTCATTGGCCCGCATACATTTGAATGTATCAAGTCCAATATTTCCTTGGATCTCTTGTCACTGTTAGGAAAGGATCCTTTAACATTTTTTCCAAGGGAACAACCTTTGCAAACACCTTTATGTTGGATCTAGATCTCTGGTAGACATGTTTCCATTTTCCCTAGAGATGGAAGAGCTCTATAATGAATGTCATCAAGTCTTCTATGCCATAACTCACTCAAGCTGATAGTTTCATGTAATAAGGCTTGAACTGGTTTGATGGTCAACTTGTACAAGATGTTTTATTTGACACCAATTACTTTGGAAGAGGTAATATGAGAGTCTTTGTGCCATTCGAGAACTTTTCCTTCTGAGAAAGTAATTTTGTAACCTTTGTCTTCAAGGGATGAAATAGAGACAAGGTTTCTCTTCATTCCAGGTACGTATAGAACTTATTCTAGTTTAAGCTACATATCTGAATCTAGTTGGAAAGTATAAGTTCCAACTCCTCTCACATTATATCTAGCATCATCTCCAAGGACAACATGTAGATGTGTCTCTTTCTCAACAAAGTGTGTTAGATGATTTATAATACCGATCATGTGCATGGAGGCACCACTGTCAATTATCCATGTATTTTCATTTATAGGAATGATACCTGAGAGTGTTGATATGTTGATGTCTTCATAATTTTTGAGTCTTTTACTAAGCATTCTTCCCATCATGATTTTTCTCATCTTCACAAACCCTTGTCAACCAAGCTAGAAAACCTAACGACTAGGCTAGGCTATCACTTTTAGGTTTTTTTGGGCTTATGAATATCAACAATAGGCATTTAATAAATATGATAGGCCTGGTAAGCTGAGGAGATTCTTCAAGAAATTGTCATAAATACAATTCAGAATTTTCTGCAAAATTTTGGCGAAAACCTAGAAACCCTTAGGGACAAAAATTTGAAATGCCCAGAGACTTGTTGGAGGTTCACTGAGGAAGGTCGTACCATTATATGTACTTTTTATCCCAAGCTTCCTAGTTTTGATTGGTGAAATCTCTAAGAAAAGGAGGTCATACGGATTTTCTGGAAACCCTAGGAGGGTCGTACAATTTCTGCAAATGCCTTTGGCTATCATTGAGAACCTCAATCATGAAAAAACTTCATTTAGGCCCTCAAAATGGCCCCGGAAGTTAAAACCTGCTAAAAATAGTAAATTGCCAAAATGGCCAAAAAAATTGTTTTGAGCCATTTGGAAAAGGTGGGTGGCCCCCGATATCCACCTGGATCAATCCTCCCTCCTTAGGAATCAATGGTCTCCATTGCGTTGAGTTCCCAGGGGAGAGGGAAAAACATTTGTTGAATCTGCATCTTGGTGAGCTGCTTGTCTTGCTGGAGAAGTCACGCTGCTTAGTTTGTGGAAATCTGTCACGAACCTGTGGCTGGAAGGTTTGGACCTTTTTAACCAGTCTGGATATTTTAGATGACTATGTACAGAAGGAATATTTGTGCTTTTCTGCAACCTTGTCAACCTACTTCTGTTGGATAGAAGGTGCTTTGGTCGAAGCTGTGGTGGTTGCAGTATCCTTATGTTCACCCTTTGAACAGATTGTGGAGAAGATGAATTTTCTAGTATGAGATACTACCTTGAAGCATCGTTTAGGTGGGGCAGTAGTTGGAACTACCTCTGGTATCCTGTAGAGATGACCCCCCAGAGTAATAATGACGCTACGGGGTCGAGACTCATAGATAGCATGGTGTTTCCACATATATGGCTGGCCCAAGAGAACATCACAGACATCCAGTGGGGAAACATCACATAATACCTCATCCTTGAAGGGTTGGATGTCGTATGACAATCGACACTGATGGCTGACACGAAGATCTCATCCTTGGTGAAGCCACCCGATGCTGTATGGTTGCGGGTGTGGTGTTGTCGACAATACCAACTGTTTGACGACCTCTGCTAAGATGAGGTTCTTCTGGCTTCCGCTATCAACAATAAAATGCATCGGGGTCCCATTCACCCACATCTGTGAATGAAAAAGGCGCTCCCCCTCTTCTGGATCTGTTGGTTATTCTGGTTGAATTGCTGTGGTTGCGACAATAGCAGTGGGGTCTGAGTCGATGATCTGTCTTTTACCAATATTTTCAGAATCAGATTTTGAATCAGGGTTCGGCTCCTTGTCTTTGATCTCGGCCACCAATGACTGTTTTGAGCGACATTCATCTGTGTTGTGCCAAGGGCTTTTGTGGAAATCGCACCATTTTTCGGTGTCATTCTTTGTCTTCTCGTGACCCTTCTTTTCCTGTGGCTTGGAAAGGTTTTCGGGAGACTATTTGTTAGGGTTGTCTTTGTCATACTTTGATTGTTGTGGATTTGCAGACTTGAAATACCGTTTGTCCTGGTGCTTAAATTTCTGCTCGATTTTAACAGCATAT
>ML804854.1:53225-78300 GCA_009831015.1 Picea engelmannii | reverse complement strand
TGGCTCATTACCCCTTAATTGGGGCATATTAGATTAGTAATGTTATTTTATTTATGTCGGCTTTAGACCATTAGTTGTAATTATACCTCCTAGTCTCCTATATATACCAAGGAGACATTTTCATTTTGAATCATCTTGTACTTTAACATTTAAGTGGGGTAAAAGGAGGTTGCCCCCTCGAAGAGGCTTATTATCTGAAATTCTCCCTTTTTCAAGGCATTGAGTACTTTTTCTGAGGATTTTCTATGCTATATTGATATTTGGTTCTTAACAATTTCTTTACACGGGCTATTGTTGAAGTGAATTGGCATTAGTAGAATAGATTACTGTAAGAAACCGATCTGTATATGCACTGATAAAATCTTTTTTTTATCCTTTGAAATTTAAACCAAATTTAGTTTGCAAGATTAGACATAGGGTAGCAATCACAGTTGAAGTGGATTTTATGTTTTATTTCGTTTCAATTTTATCTTTTAGAAAAGATTTGGATTCATATTTTCAGACTCTGTTTGTTAAGATTTCACGATTAAGATAAACTCTAGAATGATTTCATGTTAGTTTCTCTCCAGTAAACTTTTAACACATGACATATTTTAGTTGTTGAAATAATTCATATAAGATCTTTTTACACAGGTTGTTCCATTCAATAGACTTAAACTCGATAGATAGATTAAGGCAGAAGACAATAGAATATGATCATTACATTTATCATAAGATTAATGAGTTTAGTTTAATTTTGAATTTAGTTTGGTGTTGATTCTCTTTGATTTGATTTTTGAATAGGTTAGTTGTGAAATTTCCAGTATTTAAAAGTTTGATTTTATTATTAAAACTTAATTAGTCATAGATAGAATTAGAATCAATTGCCAGTTTCTTGAAGTTCTGATAAATAGTTAGTTTTTCAATAGGAAAATAATAGTCAAGGATTTGTAATTTTGATTAGAAGTTTTCATTTCATAAGAAATTAGTTTAATTTGAGAGTTAGGATACTTTTATGATTTTCAGATAATTAAAATAGTGTGGAAATTGCAGATTAAATAGATTGATAAAGTAGGTGTAGGTTAATATCTATGAGTATAAAATAGTACCATTAGGTGAAAGTTGTTGGTAAATTAGAATTTCTTGGTATTTAGATTGAATAGAAGATTTTTAAATGTTCTTTCTTGTATAGTCAAGGTAGATGTTTTGATGATTAGGTGTTTAGTTAATGGTAGAATTAAAATAAATAGCATTGGATGATTTCTTTGGATTAGGAATAGAAGTACATTTGAATTTAATTAACTTAGAATTATTTCCATTTCCTAGATTAATTAGACAAGATATGATTAGTTTTAAGATAATCATTAGAATTCAATTTATGAAAGTTTATGTTTTCTTTTTAGAATAACATTTAGGTAGAAATTAGAATCTTGCCTGCACATATAGTGTAGCACCTGTAAGTTTACTTTCCCTGGTCTGACAATTTAGTGTTTTCAGGTAATTAAAATCATTAATATAAAAAGCCTGACATTTTTGGCGCCGTTGTCAGGGAGCTGTTTAGAAGGTAAGTTAGATAATTGATTTGGTTATTTTTAAATGCATTAGTTGTCTTCCATTCGTAGAATTTGATGAACAAACCAATTACTGATTTAACTCTTTTAATTTAGTTTAGATTTACTTTGTTTTCAAGTTTCTAGTTTAATTATGATTTGAAGTTAGTTTAAACTTAGATTTACTATGTTTTTAGGGTAGTTCAATTGTGGTTTGGTTTGAGGAAGCTTCTGACATCTGTAGGGTAGAATTAGAGCATTGATTAGTTTCAATTTCATTAAGATTTATCTTGATTTAGAACATAAATAGAGAAAGATTAATTTAGAAGTGATGATTTAGTTTAATTAAGAATTTAGGATAGATCATTAAAGATTTCTTTACATAGGCTATTTTTGAAGTGAATTGTCATTAGTAGAATAGATTACTATAAGAAACCGATCTGTATATGCACTGATAGGAATCCTTTTTTTATCCTTTGAAATTTAAATCAAATTTATTTTGCAAGATTAGACATAGCGTAGCAATCACAGTTGAAGTGGATTTTTTGTTTTATTTCATTTCAATTTTATCTTTTAGAAAAGATTTGGATTCAGATTTTTAGAATTTGTTTGTTAAGATTTCACTTAATTAGGATAAAGATAAACTCTAGAATTATTTCATGTTAGTTTCTCTCCAGTAAAACTTTTAACACGTGACAGATTTTAGTTGTTGAAATGATTCCTGTAAGATCGTTTTACACAGGTTGTTCCATTCAGTAGACTTAAATTCGATAGATAGATTAAGGCAGAAGACAATAGAAGATGATCATTACATTTATCATAAGATTAATGAGTTTAGTTTAATTTTGAATTTAGTTTGGTGTTATTCTCTTTGATTTTATTTTTGAGTAGGTTAGTTGTGAAATTTCCAGTATTTAAAAGTTTGATTTTATTATTAAAACTTAGTTAGTCATAGATAGACTTACAATCAATTGTGAGTTTCTTGAAGTTATGATAAATAGTTAGTTTTGCAATAGGAAAAGAGTAGTCAATTATTTGTAATTTTGATTAGAAGTTTTCATTTCATAAGAAATTAGTTTAATTTGAGAATTAGGATACTTTTATGATTTTTAGATAATTAAAATAGTGTGGAAATTGCAGATTAAATAGATTGATAAAGTAGGTGTAGGTTAATATCTGTGAGTATAAAATAGTACCATTAGGTGAAAGTTGTTGGTAAATTAGAATTTCTTGGTATTTAGATTGAATAGAAGATTTTTAAATGTTCTTTCTTGTATAGTCAAGGTAGATGTTTTGATGATTAGGTGTTTAGTTAATGGTAGAATTAAAACAAATAGCATTGGATGATTTCTTTGGATTAGGAATAGAAGTACATTTGAATTTAATTAACTTAGAATTATTTCCATTTCCTAGATTAATTAGACAAGATATGATCAGTTTTAAGATAATCATTAGAATTCAATTTATGAGAGTAAGTTTATGTTTTCTTTTTAGAATAACATTTAGGTAGAAATTAGAATCTTACCTACACATATAGTGTAGCAGCTGTAAGTTTACTTTCCCTGGCCTGACAATTTAGTGTTTTCAGGTAATTAAAATCATTAATATAAAAGGCTCACATTTTTGGCACCGTTGCCGGGGAGCCGTTTAGAAGGTAAGTTAGATAATTGATTTGGTTATTTTTAAATGCATTTGGTTTGGTGTGGCATGCTTAGCAGGTTGACGAAGGAGGAGCTATAAGACGAGAGGTAAGAACGTACACATATTCTTTTTAGAATAACATTTAGGTAGAAATTAGAATCTTACCTACACATATAGTGTAGCAGCTGTAAGTTTACTTTCCCTGGCCTGACAATTTAGTGTTTTCAGGTAATTAAAATCATTAATATAAAAGGCTCACATTTTTGGCACCGTTGCCGGGGAGCCGTTTAGAAGGTAAGTTAGATAATTGATTTGGTTATTTTTAAATGCATTTGGTTTGGTGTGGCATGCTTAGCAGGTTGACGAAGGAGGAGCTATAAGACGAGAGGTAAGAACGTACACATCTTTTATCACAGTTCCTCTGAAACTCAATCTTAGTATTTATTTTATTAGTATGTTTTCATGCGAAATAGAGATAATAGAGGTAGATTTAGGGGAAACTCAAAACAAGAAAAACTTCAAAAAAATATTTTTGGTGGGTGACAGGGTTCTGTCACCACATCTGTAGATAGTTGTTCTATGAAAAAACAACAAAAAGGAGAAACCTCCACCCAAAAAGCAATAGAAACTGAGACTGGAAATCTGGCTGAGGAAACCATAGAGAAAAACATAGAATCAGGAATAGAACAAACTGAAATTGGATTAAAAGGGGATAATACAATATGAGAAGAACTTAAAAAATTTATCATTTCCTCCCCAAAACTAAGAAACACTACATACCAACAAATTCAAATTCCTGGTGATCCAAACTAGGTCAACATAGTTAGTTTGGAAAAAGTGCAAGCTATTTTCGAGAACCCTGACACTATAGTTTCACAAGTAACAACTACAATTATTGAATCAGAGGTAGTAGTATCCTCAAAAGGGCCAATAGGAGATAGTAGAGAATGAGCCAAGACCAGAACCCACTTTTGGGTTTCCAATTTTGGATTTGGTCCAAAATGTCAATATGAAAAATATTCCACCCTCAGCACTACCAACCTTTTATGGGAGAAGTAGTGAAGATCCGGATGTATTTATTTTCGAATTTGATATCCTGTGAAAGAGTTATAATTATCTCCAGGATGCACATAAGCTGAAGTTGTTTCCTGCTACCCTAAAATATTTTTCATTATGTTGGTTCATGAGTTTAGGGGAGTATAGCATTAGATCTTGGGAAGATATGAAGAAAACATTTTTAAAGAAGTACCAAGACTATTGTATACCCAAGGATTCTCAAAATGATATTTTTAAGATGCAACAACATGATGATGAGAGCCTTCAGGATTTTCTAGAAAGGTTTACAAATACTCTTCAAAAGTCCAAATATAATGGTCTCCAAGATGAAGTAATCAAAACTCTTTTCTTAAAAGGGGTTTTAGATGAATACATTGACACTCTCAACTTAATGGCTTCAGGAGACTTTTATCAGAAAAAAAAATTGAAGCACTCAATGAACTATGTAGAATGTATTTGAGAAGTAGGTGGAAAATGGTAAAAAGTGTGAGAGAACCTGTCAACAAAAACACCAAAGTACCCATATCTGGTGGAGTTACTAGAATGGAACTGGGAAACCTTTTGGAAAATTTCAAAACAGATATTTTAGGAACAATTATTTCTCAGTTAGACACTCTGAAGACTAAGAAAAGGCAGGAAGAGGAAAACCCTATATTAAGCATATTATGCCCGAAATGTAGAAAAAGGCATCCTTTACGGAAATGTCATTTGGACAGTATTTCTATATGTGGAATTTGTACTGAAAATCATGCAACAGAAGAATGTCCATCCTTACCAGGACTGAAAGCTATATACAAGGGAGGGGAATCTCCAGGAACTTCATCTACACCTAGGAGGCCTTGGCAACCTAGGAACCTAAATATGTATCAAGAACTATCCCCACAACCTTCCAGCTATTATCCACTTTTTCCTCAACAACAACAACAACAACACCCATGGAACTAGCCAAATTGGCCACTGCAAAATGTTCCTTCTCAACCTTGGTATTAGGGATGGAGAGAATATAATTATGGAAATAACCAACAACAACCTGTGGTACCAATGCCCCAGAATCCATGTACTCAATACCCTCCAAACATGCATCAGTTATTGCCTGGATTTACTCCACCTTCTCTACCACCTATTCAACAAACTCCTCAACAGTTTCATAATCCACCTCGACCCACCATATTACCTGCTCAACCCATTGCAAATCCTAATAAAAGACCACCTCTGCCACTCCATAATGTTGATTTTCAAAATTTCCCATCTTACACCATAAACCCCATTTCCGTACAAGAAATACAGTTGAGATCTGGGAAAAATTTAAATAAAACTCAACTTGTAAAAAGAACAACACCGACAGTAATTATCCAAGAGCATGAACATGAACCTGTAGATGATTTATCAAATGGAGTATCTTTAAAAGATGTTATCATTCCAAAGAATAAAGTATCTAAATTACATCAAAACATACAAACTTAGGTTCTGTGAACACCTCCTTTTCCTAAAAGGTTGCTTATTGAAAAACCAATTGCTCAACCTGAGTTTGACATCATGAATGAACTAAAAAATGTCTGCATTAAGATTCCATTGTTACAAGCAATAAGAGATGTTACAATCTACGCCAAGACCATTAGAGAACTTTGCATCAAGAAACTGGGTCAAAAATAGAAAGATCCACGCACGATACACCTGGTAGGCCAATTATCGAATTGTATCTCTAAATCTCCTAAGATTGTGAAGTATGCCAATCCCGGGAACCCAATAGTATTAGTTACTATCAATAATGTTTCTATTGGTAATACTTTAGTAGAATTGGGTGAAACCATTAATATAATGACCATCAATATCATTGAGCTATTACAGCTAAGTCGATTCCTTCGCCCTACCCCTACAGTTCTTGAACTTGCTGATAGAACAACTTTAAAACCTATTGGGGTCCTTGATGACATCCTTGTTACATTATCTTTGTGGGAATATCCTATCGAATTCATGGTTATTCACTCAAAAGATCCCACGAAAGGTCATCCAATCATTTTAGGAAGACCTTGGTTGGCTACGACCAATGATTTCATAGGATTTCGTGGTGGGGATATGTTCCTTTCAAATAGCATTTCTTCGCAGAATCTTACTCTTTTTCCTCCTGCTCAACTAGTTACAGAATAATTTTGGTGGCTAAGATGTCCATATCATGAGAATGATGAGGAAGAACCTTTATTCTCTGTTCATGAATTTCACGTTTTACAAGAACCAACAGAGGATGATATTTTGAGCCAATTTCTTTTCGTGACATAAAATGTTGAATTTCCACAAACATATTTTCAATACGATCAAATTTTTATTGAGGAATTTCAAGAACGAAGTGATTCATTCATCTCGTCTTTACCATCTATGGTTTTCACCATTGATGAGAATCCAGGATCATATACCATTCCAGTAGAAATTAGTCCTGGAAAATGTCTATACATCAATTCTGGATTAAGTCTCAACCAACAGGAGCAATTAACAAATGTTTTGAAAGAAAAATCGAGAGAATTTGCATGGGAGTACATTGATATGAGAGGAGTGCATCTTGATACTTGTATTCACCACATATATATCCAACTAGATATAACATCAATAATACAACCACAAAGGAGTATGAATCCAATACTGAAATATTTTGTGAAAGAAGAGTTACAAAAATTATTAAATGCGGGATTCATTTATCCAATTTCTGATAGCAAGTGGGTTTCACCCCTTGTTGTGGTACCTAAGAAAGAAATGGGGAAATGGAGAATGTGTGTAGACTTTAGGGAGTTGAATAAGGCAACCTTGAAGGACTACTTTCCCTTTCCTTTTATAGATTAGGTCTTGGATACCTTGGCCAGGAAAAAGTACTTCTCTTTTCTCGATGGGTATAGTGGATACAATCAAATGAAAATTGCTCCCGAAGACCAAGACAAAGCCACATTTACATGTCCTTGGGGCACTTATGCTTCTAAAGTGCTACCTTTTGGATTATGCAATGCTCCTGCTATATTTCAGAGAGTAGTCCTTGGGATTTTTTCTGACTTAATTCATGATTGTGTGGAAGTGTATATGAATGATTTCACTGTTTATGGAAATACTTTCGAAGAAGCCTTAAATAATCTTGAGAGAGTCTTGATTCGTTGTCAGGAATCAAATTTATCCCTTAGTCATGAAAAATGTAAAATGCTATTAACTGAGGGAATAATGTTAGTTCATCATTTGTCTGTGGAAGGAATTAAATTCGATCCAACTAAAATTGAAGTAATAGTTAAGATTTCCTCTCCGAAAACCCAAAAGGAGGTGTGAAGTTTTTTGGGGCATGCTGGATATTATCGTCGATTTATTGAAAAATTTACAAAGATAGTCGGCCCCATGTTTAAATTGTTAGCAAAGGATGTAGAATTTTGTTGGGATAGCAATTGTCAAATTTCTTTTGAAACTTTGAAAGAAAAATTGTCAATGGCACCAATTTTATGAGGACCAAATTGGTCTCTCCCCTTCCATATTTCAACTGATGCCTCAGACACTGCTCTAGGAGGAGTGCTCGGACAAAAAGAAAACCAACAAAATTATGCTATTTACTTTACTAGCAAAAACCTTAATCCTCCTGAATTGAACTACACTGTGACAGAGAAGGATTTTTTTACTGTAGTTCATGCCATCAATAAGTTTAAGCATTACATCACTGGGTATGAAGTTTTTGTACATACCAATCATTCTGCTATTAGATTTTTTATGAACAAAAAGGTTACTACTGGAAGGATCACACGATGGCTTTTGTTACTTCAAGAATTTAACATCACTATAGTTGATCGGCCAGGAAAATAAAATTTAATTGCGGATTTTCTTTCTCGAATTCCTCAAGTCAATAATGAGATTCCAGTGAATGATAATTTCCCTGACGAACATCTATTTGCAGTAGATATTAAGACCCCATGGTTTTCATATACGGAAAACTATTTATCTATAGGGAGATTTCCATCTCATTTGTCATCACCACAAAAGAGAAGAATTGTCCAACAGAGTGCTTAATACTCTTGGGTAGGAAGTGATATTTTCTATACAAGTCTTGATATGATCATTAGGAGATGTGTTCGGGAAGATGAGATTCCCAATAGCCTTCAGGCATGTCATGATGGGCCATGTGGAGAACACTTCTCTGATAAGAGAATGACATATAAAGTCTTACAATCAGGATATTACCGGCCGACACTGTTTAAGGATGCAACAAAATATGTAAGAAGTTGTGATAGTTGTCAGAGGATGGGGAAGCCTACTGTAGTAGATGAGATGCCTTTATGACCTTAGATTGTGATTGAACCATTTGATAAATGGGCACTTGATTTTGTAGGACTGATTTCCCCAATGTCTAGAAAGAAGAAGTACATCTTGGTTTGTACATATTTTGTGACCAAGTGGGTAGAGGTAAAATCCTTATATCGATCAACTAAGAAATCAATGGTCAAATTTATTTATGAAGATATATTCACCTGCTTTGGTGTTCCATGAGATACTGTTACTAATCAAGGTGCTCAATTCACCTCTAAATTGATGAAGGATCTCACAGATAAATATGGGATAAAAAACTGTAAGTCTTCCCCATACCATATGCAAGCCAATGGGCAAGTGGAATCCACGAATAAAGTTTTAGAAGCTATTCTGATCAAGACAATACATTTACACCATAAATATTGGACGGATAGACTTCCAGAGGCTTTATGGGCATACAGGACTACGTGGTGAAATACCATTGGTCATACCCCTTATGAATTGGTATATGGAAAGCAAATTCTCCTTCCCATAGAATTTCAGATTCATACCTTCCGCATAGCAGCAGAATTGGGTTTAAATTTGGATGAGGCACAGAAACAGATAGTTATGCAACTAAATGAATTGGGAGAAATTAGGCAAGATGCTCTTCAAAGAACTATCCTCATACAAAATTAACCTAGCAAAGGGCATGATAAATACATTAAGAAGAAATACTTTCAACCAGGGGATTGGGCATTGCAATTTGATTCCAAATATAAAACTTTTAAAGGAAAACTTACGACACGATGGCTAGGACCTTATGAACTGGAAACTGGTTTTGATAACGGATCTGTTAGAATCAATACCATACATGATTCTCAAAATTCCTTTGTAGTAAATGGGCATCGATTAAAAGTATATTACAAACCCTTGTCTAGAGATGTTTTTCTACAGGAAATGTCTAAACAACTAGAAATAAAGCTAGTAGGAGAAGAGTCTTCTCCTCATGCTAATCCTTGATCATTTTTTTTTCCAGAATTTTGTAAATAATAAAAATACAAAATAAAACAAAATAAAAAATTAAAATTAAAATAATAATAAAAAAAAAATTAAGGAATTTGAAAATAAAAAAGAATTTTCTTTATGATTTTTTGGATATGTTGATATGATTGTTTTCAGTGTTACAGGATTTTTGAAGAAAATACAGAATTGAATTTCATCACTTTTCGCAACAGGTAAGAAGGTAAGATTACTTCATTTTGCAAAAAAAATTCATCAGTATTTACTGTCTTGTTTTAAAATTAATAAATTCGATCTTGTTTTCTCCCTTTGAATTGCTCATTAAAGTATGAAAGGGCCATTTATCGGTTATAGGATTATTCTTTACCAGGCCTGATAGATTATGATGGGAAAGAAACCCCCCTAGAGTTTTCTTTTAGCATTTTCTCAGACTCTCAAAACATGAGAAAGTGACGAGCATATACTAACTTGGGCTCGTAAAATCCACAAGTAACTACTATTCCACCAAAATCATTTTCTGCAAATTTTATATTTTCACTCGCGTTGGATGATGTGGGATACATTAAGGTCCACCTTCCAACAAGTCTCACTCCATCGACATCAACACCTTATATGGGTTGATATTAGAGACTATTTAGTACCCTGGAATCTACATGCCTTAATGGCAGATTTCCTTGCTAACAACCATGGGAATACATCAATGTCTCTTGGTTGATAGATCCTACATGTGACTTGATACCAAGACCTTTATTCGTACCTGTTAGGATGTACTATAGGTACCTTAAGGCCCATTGAAATCAATGGTGGGTTAGCTCGCATTGGTTAATGACATTCATTAATGGTCGGTAATCCAATGATTTCCTTTTGTGTTCGACTTCAGAACATTTATTGACACAAATAAGAATTGTACCATGGGTTGAAGCTTTGAAGCTATTGTAGAAGACATGATTTTGGTTGATTCCTTTTAGGAATAAAAAGGAGACAGGTTCAGGGATAGCCGGTAGTTAGTTTGCTTCAAAAACATGAAATCTTTTGTATCTCAGCAAGGTTCTATTGCACTTGGCCAACTATAGTAGTTTCCAAGTATATAGCTTCAAGCTCGATAGAAGGCTTGTTTTCTACCTTGTTCAGGATGTCTTCGCTGCAGTTATTTTAAGTTCAGATTTCTTTGCAGATTTTTGTTTATTTTCTCAGTACCAGTTAGTACCAATCAGAATCAATCAGTCCCAGGAAATGAAAATCAGTCACAGTGGATATCAGCAACACAGATTCTAGTTCCATCTTTGGCATTCTCCAAATTCAGAATTAGTTTCAAAATTTCTGCAGTAAAAAACACAACATAACATGGAGTAAGTAATCAAGCTCAGGTAAGTATAGTTTCATGTTAGTTTAATTTATTAAAATACATATTAATAACTTGAATTATGACTGCCTTGATACTCCATGTCATTTTTTTTCCCGTGTGTTAATTCATCATTTCCATTTCTTATAATGAGTATACTTTGTACTTAAATGTTGAGTTCAATTCTTCTTGACACTCCGTGTCATGAAGAATGAACTACATTATATAATGGCTGAATTTGATACCGACTCATTTGAAATGATGTTTTAACAAAGAAGTACGATCATTATCATTCCTTCACATGCACTTGATCCTCACGACATTCAAAACATCTTTCCATAATACCTTACACGACCTATTTCATAAAAAATGGTCTGCTCATATTTTGATGTTATCTGATGCAGGAGCATCGTCAACACATCAAGCAAGCCAGCACATCGAGCGAAGACACCTGGATAAGCCAGCGCACATTTTGAAAATATTTGGAAATTGTTGCATGATCTTAAATGGTTCATTTAAGAGATGGTGCACTTGTATATTGTAATGGACATTGAGCAGATAGCTCTCATCCTTAGGTAGATGAGGCATTTAAGATAGTTAATGCTGGTAGATAGGAATTTAATTGTAGATTTGATAGCTTTAGAGTTCGAGAGGGAAATGGGATATAGACACCCTCATTGTATCATTGTAACATAGGGAAACAGGAGCAAGAAGACAAGAAGAGAAAGCAGATAACTATGTAGAGAACATCCATGTATAGATATTGAATTAATAGAAGAAAGCTTTGATTCAAATCCACGGTTATGTGTCTATTCTCTGTGGTGATATTGTTATGCTCATGAATATTTTCTTCCTGTCATACATGTGCTTTTATATGATATGTATGTGATTTCATGGTTGAATTGAAGTATGAAAGGGAGATAGAATGAGTTTCAATTGTTTCTCTAAGTGAGCCAAAAGATTCCTGCAAGGAGTGCAGTCGAATTGTCCACAAGGAGTGTGTTGACAGAAGGTTTCACTTAGAGATAGCTTTTTTTCTCTTTTCCTCGAGAGTGCAGATAAGAATAGTGTCGTGCAAGGAGTGCACAGGCCAAGCGAAGTCTCAAAGTTGCGATTCTGAGCAAATTTCTGAAAGACTGTTGCTGCAGGAGTGCGCAGGGTTGAAAGCCTTCAACACTTAGACGTTCTTGAAGATTTTCCACAAGGAGTGCACACAAGAAGTTCTCAAAAGGAATTGAGAAGTTGAGAACAAGCTCAGGAGGAGTAGGCCTTCGAATTCATTGGAGGATTGTACAAGAGAAGTTGCGCTTGAAGCATTCGAGCAAGTGATGAAACTTGTGTACAGGTGGATAGGTCTTTGTGGAAGATGCTCTTGTTTCATTTCGCAGAATTATTAGGGGAAGAAAGAATAGTCGGAATACTTCGAGGAGAAATTGCAAGGATCCAAGGACCGTGGGATATGACAGAGTTACAAGGAAGATATTGCAGGTATCCCAAAGGGTGGAAATCTCAGGAAGGGCAGAGCATTGATAAAATACGGCGAGGGTCGTTGAAATATTCGTGAGATCGCCTATCGGGGTCTCATAAGAAAAGTATCGAAGAGTTGGTAATGGGAGTCGCAAAGTCGTGAGGTGCGACATCCCAACCGTGACGAAAGTCACATGGTCCACAGGAGTGAGTGAAAGGCAGGTGGCAGAGATCATAGATCCCGCGAGCTCGGGACTCACAAGCCAAAGGTCTATAGATTGGAAGGTTCAAGTTGCGAGGCGCGAGATAGCGAAAGCGCGATAGGAGAATATCAGAGTCTTGTCACATCGCGACTCGGAAAGCATATAAATCAGTGTTGAAGGTCGCAAGTAGCGAAGGAGTGAGGATGTAAAGTCGCGAACGCGTGATAAAGTTGTATCGGAGGTTCGACATCTCGGGCCTCGGGAGTCGAGGTAGGAGTCATTTGACCTCGCGAGTGGCGAAGTTGTGAGGGAGCGAGACCACGAGTCTCGGCCTTTCGGTATCTCATGTGTCAGGATTTGGAAAACCGAGTGCTTGGCGCCATGAGTGGTGAGATCGTGATAAGGACAAAGTTCTGACAATGCAGGCGAAAGTCAGCGCTGACTGACACACTGGGTCTCGGGGATTCGAGAGCCTAGAAGACGATAGTGAACTCGCGAAGTTGCGAAGTTTCGATCCTCCAAGTGTAGAAAAGGAGGATTGAGCAAGGAAGAGATGTGGGTAAGGAAGATTCCCGATAAGGGATCAGAAGAACCATCAACGTTCTTTAGGCCGAGAAGAAGAAGGTCCTAAGGGAGCGATAGCGCTTGAGGAGTGCGGTTGGCATCAGAGTGGTATCAGAGTGGGATTAAATCTTTGTTTTCTATAGTAGAGAGAGAGAGAATTCACCATGCTACCCAGAAGAGAGAGACAGTCACCCGACCCAGAAGACAGGGAGGTGAGAAGAAGAGGCAGGCCGACAGGGAATCCAGAGATGTAAAGGCAGATACGTGATCTCCGAGCGAGATTGGAAGATATGGAGGCAGCGCCAAGACGCACAGCCAATGCAGGAGATGTAAGAGACTTCGAAGGTGAAACTGAAGCTAAACCACAAGGAGAAGTTGCAGCTGAAGATGCAGCCAATGAGCGATTAATTAAAGCTATCACCCGGATGAGTTCCGAGACAAAAATGGACATTCCATCTTACGAAGGAAGTCTGGATGCAGAAGAGCTGTTGGATTGGATTAGGGCTCTTGACACCTACTTTGATTATGAGGATATCGAAGAGGATAAAAAGGTCAGGCATGCTGTCACAAAGTTGAAAGGACATGCAACATTATGGTGGGACAAGCTACAAGCGGATAGACATTCCAAAGGCAAGCAAAAGATCAAAAGTTGGGATCGGATGATTGCGAATATGAAAGCGAAATTCATCCCAAGAGACTACCAAATAAATCTATTCAGGAGGATGCAAAACCTGAGACAGAAACTGATGACAGTGAAAGAATACACTGAGGAATTCTATCGACTGAACATCAGAGCAGGTCATCAGGAGAGCGATGATGCGAAGGTAGCCAGATACCTGAATGGTCTGAGATACGACATTCAGGATGAATTAAGCATGACAACCTTCAGAACGGTGGAGGATGCTTACCAGATGGCTCTGAAAGCCAAGGAGAAGCTGAGCCATAAGAAAGACTAGTGAGGGTGAGGCAGAAGTCAGCCCAGAGGCAAGGCAGTTTCCCAGGAGAAATATTAGAAACCCAAGGAGGAGTGGAAGAAACCTCAGGGTAAATTTGAGAGACGTGGAACCTCACGGCGAGGAAAACAAAATGTTGAGCAGAGAGGACAGCATAATGAGAAGCGAGGAGATTATGCTGATGCAAACACTTTTCCTCGTACCAGAGGTATCGGAAGAGGTCGAGGTGGATTAATCACATGCTTCATGTGTGGAAAAGATGGGCATAAGTCGTTCGAGTGTCTGGAGAAAAAGAAGGATAGTGGAGAAGTTCACATCGCTGAAGCGCAGAGGCGTGATGTTGAGAATGAAGACACAGAAGGTGGAAGGTTGCTGATGATGTGTAAAGTTCTTTTGACACCTGTGAAGGAGGTGGAGGAATCATCTCAAAGGACCAGACTATTCAGGACAGCTTGCAAAACCAAGGATAGGAAATGCAAGGTTATCATGGATAGCGGAAGCACAGACAATCTCGTTTCAACCGAGATGGTAGAGAAGTTGGAGTTGGAGACAACTGATCACCCAAGACCATACAAAGTTTCATGGTTACAGAAGGGACATCAGGTGAGTGTCACTAAACAATGCTTAGTTGACATCAAGATAGGGGGATATAATGATAAGGTCATGTGTGATGTCATTCCCATGGATGTATGTCATTTGTTACTAGGTAGACCATGGAAATATGACTAAAATGTGGTTCATGACGGGAGGATGAACACATATACTTTAGAGAAGGACAAGAGGACACACAGGTTGCTTCCGATAAAGGATAAAGAGGTGAAGCCGGAAGTGAGGAACAAAATACTTCTCATGAGTGGGAAGGAACTTCTCACAGAGATGGAGAAGAAGGAAGATCCACAATTCTTTGTGGTCAGGAAACCGAGGATTGTTCTGAATAGCACAAGAGTGGATAATCTACCAGATGAGATTCAGGAACTGCTGGGAGAGTTCGCTGACATCATCATGGATGAATTACCTCGTTCGTTGCCACCGATGAGGAGTGTGATTCATCACATTGATCTCATACCAAGAGAAAGTTTTCCAAACAAAGTCGCATACAGGTTAACGCCGCAGGAAAATGAGGAAGTCAAGAAGCAGGTCCAGGAGTTATTGGACAAAGGATTGGTTAGAGAAAACTTGAGTCCATATGCTGTTCTGACAGTACTTAGTCCAAAGAAAGATGGAGGATGGAGAATGTGCACCGAATCAAGAGCGATCAACAAAATTACCATCAGGTACAGGTTTCCACTGCCAAGAATGGATGACCTGATGGACTGCCTGAGTGGAGCAAATTATTTTTCAAAAATTGATCTGAAGAGAGGATATCACCAGATTCGCATGAGGGAAGGTGATGAATGGAAGACAACATTCAAGACAAACGAAGGTTTGTACGAATGGCTGGTCATGCTGTTTGGTTTGACAAACGCACCGAGCACATTTATGAGGCTGATGAATGAAGTCCTAAGGGAATTCATTGGAAAGTTTGTCGTCGTATACCTGGATGATATACTGATCTTCAGTAATACCAAGGATGAACATTTGAAACATTTAGCCATTGTGATGAGGAAGCTACAGCAGGAGAAGCTGTTGATTAATATGAAGAAATCCTCATTTATGAAGACAAAGCTCATTTATTTGGTTTTTGTTATTTCAGTGAATGAGCTAAAGATGGATCCAAGTAAAGTGGAAGTGATTAAAAATTGGCCATCATCGAGAAATGTTTTCGAGGTGAGAAGTTTCCATGGTTTAGCTAGTTTCCACCGAAATTTCATCAAAAATTTCAGTGGAATTAGCGCAGCAATGATGGACATAGTAAAGAAACGACATAAGTCTTTTCATTGGACAGCAGAGGCTGAGAATAGCTTCAACCTATTGAAGCGGAAGATAACGGAACGACCAGTGTTGGTGTTGTTGGACTTCAAGAAGACATTTCAGGTGAAGTGTGATGCAAGCGGATATGCCATAGGAGTGGTCTTAAGTCAGGAAGACAGGCCAGTTACATATTTCAGTGAGAAGCTGGATGAAGCAAAGATGAAATACTCCACGTACGATAAAGATTTTTATGCCATTATATAGGCATTAAAGAAGTGGAGGCATTATTTAATCCCAAAAGAATTTGTATTATACAGTCATAATCATGCATTGCAGTTTGTGAGTCAACAGGATAAGTTGAATCAGAAGCATGCAAAATGGGTAGAGTATATGCATAATTTCACGTTTGTGATCAAACACATTTCAGGAACTGCTAACAAAGTGGCTGATTCTTTGAGCAGGAAATGTTTGTTTCTCCAGGAGTTCCGAGTCAAAACTTTGGGTTTTGAAAATCTTAGGGACATGTACGCCGGAGATGCAGATTTTGCAGAAGCATATGAGGCAGTTGAGAATCCAGTTCTCATAGATCGGGGCCCATGGATAGACTACATGATCCAGGAGGGATTGTTGTTTAGAGGCAATCAATTGTGTATTCCAAATCGCTCCATGAGGGAGAATTTGCTAAAGGAAAAACACAGTGGAGACTTGGCAGGGCATTTTGGCCATGAAAAAACATTCGTGAAGCTGAGCAAATCATATTTTTGGGCAGGCATGCGAGCAGATGTCAAGAGGTTTGTTAACAGGTGTCGAATTTTTCAGCATTCGAAGGGGAGAAAGTAGAATGCAGGTTTTTATTATCCATCGCCCATACCAGAGAGACCATGGGAGGCGATCAGCATGGATTTTGTATTGGGTTTTCCGAGAACGCAGAGAGGTGTTGATTCTGTCTTTGTGGTGGTAGACATGTTTTCAAAGATGGTACATTTTATTCCATGTCAGAAGACCAACGATGCGACCCACATCACAAATTTGTTTTTCAAAGAGATCGTTAGACTTCATGGATTGCCGAGAAGCATAGTCTCGGACAGGGATACGAAATTCATAGGTCATTTTTGGAGGACGCTATGGAAGAAGCTAGGAACTAACTTGGCATTTAGTTCAGCTTATCATCCGCAGGCGGATGGGAAAACAGAGGTGGTGAACAGAAGTCTGGGGTACTTGCTGAGAAGCTTGGTGACGGAGCACCATGGCAGCTAGGAAAATATATTGCCACAGGCAGAATTCACATACAATGATTCAGTGAATCGGAGTACAGGAAAGAGTCCATTTCAGGTTGTATATGGGATGTAGCCGAGAGGAGTGTCTGAACTGCGAGATTCATAACAGATTGTGACTAGCAGTGCTAGTGTAGAGGAATTCACTGAGGCAATGAAGCAACTTCACAGCGAGGTGAAGCAACGACTGCAAGATTCAAATCAGGAATACAATCACAGAGCAGATCAGTGGAAGAGACAACTTCAGTTCGAATTTGGTGATCTGGTTCTGGCACACTTGAGAAAGGAAAGGTTCCCAAGGGGACCATACAATAAGTTAAAGATGAAGAAAATTGGGCCATGCTGGGTCTTGAATAAATTCGGAGAAAATGCTTATGAGGTTGAGTTGCCGGATGGCATCGGAATATCTCTGATATTCAATGTGGAAGATTCATACCCATACAGAGCTGGAGAAGCAGAAACTGAAGCTGAGAAGCCAGTAATCAAGTGGATGAAACAATTTCCAGTTGCAGAAAATCCACAGATGGAATGCATACTAGACAAGAGAGTGGGAAAGAAGACCAGGAGGAAAGAATAATATGAGTATCTGGTCAAGTGGAAGAATCACCCAGTGGAAGACACCAGCTAGGAAAATGAAGCAGTGATACAGAAGCATGGACAGACCATGCGGGAGCTCATGGACAGGAGCCCATGAAATTTTTCTAGCCGAGGAGTATGATGCAGGAGCATCGCCAACACATCAAGCGAGCCAACACATCGAGCAGAAGACAACTGGATAAGCCAACGCACATTTTGAAAATATTTGGAAATTGTTGCGTGATCTTAAATGGTTCATTTAAGAGACGACGCACTTGTATATTGTAATGGACTTTGAGCGGATAGCTCTCGTCCTTAGGTAGATGAGGCATTTAAGATAGTTAATGTTGGTAGATAGGAATTTAATTGTAGATTTGATAGCTTTAGAGTTCAAGAGGGAAACGAGATATAGACACTCTCATTGTATCATTGTAACATAGGGAAACAGGAGCAAGAAGATGAGAAGAGCAAGCAGAGAACTATGTAGAGAACATCCATGTATAGATATTGAATTAATAGAAGAAAGCTTTGATTCAAATCCATGGTTATGTGTCTATTCTCTGTGGTGATATTGTTATGCTCATGAATATTTTCTTCCTGTCATACATGTGCTTTTATATGCTGTGTATGTGATTTCATGATTGAATTGAAGTCTGAAAGGGAGATAGAATGAGTTTCAATTATTTCTCTAAGTGAGCCAGAAGATTCCTGCAAGGAGTGAAGTCGAATTGTCTGCAAGGAGTGCGTTGACAGAAGGTTTCACTTAGAGATAGATTTTGTTTGCTTTTCCTCGAGAGTGAAGATAAGCACAGTGTCGTGCAAGGAGTGTGCAGGCCAAGCGAAGTCTCAGAGTTGCAATTCTAAGAAAATTTCTGAAAGACTGCTGCTACAGGAGTGTGTAGGGTTGAAAGACTTCAACACTTAGATGTTGTTGAAGATTTTCCACAAGGAGTGCACGCAAGAAGTTCTCAAAAGGACTTGAGAAGTCGAGAACAAGCTCAGGAGGAGTAGGCCTTCGAATTCGTTGGAGGATTGTACAAGAGAAGTTGCACTTGAAGCGTTCGAGCAAGTGCTGAAACTTGTGTACAGGTGGACAGGTCTTTGTGGAAGATGCTCTTGTTTCATTTCACAGAATTATTAGGGGAAGAATGGACAATCGAAATACTCTGAGGATAAATCGCGAGGATCCGAGGACCGTGGGATTTGATAGAGTTGCGAGGAAGATATTACAGGTATCCCAAAGGGTGGAAAGCTCAGGAAGGGCAGAGCATTGATAAAAGACGGTGGGGGTCGTTGAAATATTCGTGAGATCGCCTATCGGGGTCTCGTAAGAAAAGTATCAAAGAGTTGGTAATGGGAGTCACGAATTCGTGAGGTGCAACATACTGACCGTGACGAAAGTCATGTGGTCCATAGGAGTGAGTGCAAGGCAGGTGGCAGAGATCGGAGATCTCACGAGCTCGGGACTCGCAATCCAAAGGTCTATAGATTGGAAGGTTCAAGTTGCAAGGTGAGAGATAGCGAAAGCACGATAGGAGAATATCGGAGTCTTGTCACATCGTGTATTGGAAAGTAGAGAAATCAGTGTTGAAGGTCGCGAGTAGCGAAGGAGCAAGGGTGCGAAGTCGCAAACACACGATAAAGTTGTATCGGAGGTTCGGCGTCTCGGGCCTCGCGAGTCGAGGTAGGAGTCATTTGACGTCGCGAGTGGGGAAGTCGCGAGGGAGCGAGACCACGAGTCTCAGCCTTTCGGTGTCTCGTGTGTCGGGATTTGGAAAACTGAGCGCTTGGGGCCACGAGTGGCGAGATCGCGATAAGGACAAAGTTCCGACAAGGTAGGCAAAAGTCAGCGCTAACTGACACACCGGGTCTAGGGGATTCGAGAGCCTAGAAGCCTATAGTGAACTCGCGAAGCCGCGAAGTTTCGATCCTCCAAGTGCAGGAAAGGAGGATTGAGTAAAGAAGAGTTGTGGGTAAGGAAGATTCCTGATAAGGGATTAGAAGAACCATCAACGTTTTTCAGGCCGAGAAGAAGAAGGTCCTAAGGGAGCAATCGCGCTCAAGGAGTGCGGTTGGCATCATTATCTCATTACATTTCAATGGTATTCTCCTTTGTTCATATCATCTACTTCCTTTTCCTACCTTTGAACCTTTCCTGTTATACTGAGTAGCATCATGGTGGAAAATCGTCATGAACCCGAGACTTATACATATTTGGAGGCTCTTCCTAAGTATGCAGTCACTAAGCACATCTTTTAGAAGGTTGGTTGGGAGCCGTTCTTCAAGACATTTTACAGGTATGATGACAAGATTACACTTCAATTCGCTCTGCACTTTCATGGTCGACTAGATAAAGTAGGTGAATTGGAATTTGAAGTCACAGAGAAGTTCATTTCTGAAGTAATACAGTTACCTTATACTGGTCAGAGATGGATGAAGGGACATCCAGTAGACAAAAATCTATGCACATAGCTCCTGCAACCAGTATCGAAAATTGCAATGGTCAGAAGGCACCTCGAGGTTGTGGTTGGAACCAAAATGGGCTCAGCTGCTATCTATACTTCAACACTACCTCACCTTTGAAGGTTGGTACACGATTGTGTTCCCCTGTCATGCTCAACTCTTACTACATTTTAAAGGTAACCATCTATTGAACATCCCTTATTTTCTGTTAAAATTTTTGAAGAGGATGTCAGAACAAGTTCACAAAGCAAAGGATTTTAGGGGTAGTCTGTTTCATTTTGGTCTTGTAAAAATTCTAGTTAAGATCACATTATCCCACAAACAGGAATCCTGGGATATGTTTTTTATAAAAACTCTAGCTTCTAAAAATTCTAAGGATAAAACCCCTGAGTCAATTGCCAAAAAAAGGAAGTCGAGTTCTAAGAATAAAGTTGTTAAAACCCTAGCCAAAGCTTGTCATGATCTTGAGTATACACCAGATTGTAATATTGAGGCCGATGATGGTAATCCTGTCTCTGAGCACTCGTTTGATGTCCAGAGTCCCGAGGGTTTGGAAACTAGCCATGAAAAGTAGAAACTATTGTCCATACAAATGTAAATATTGAAGCTCAGATTTCTTCTCCGACTGATAGAAATGTTATTGATGTGGAAGAGCTTGAGCAATTCATCGGCAAAACTAGAAGGAAACCTAAAAGTAAATGCACATTTTCAGATATGGATAACTCTGTGCCTAGTTATCCATTACAGGAAAGAATGAAGAGTATGACTAATCATGAGGATGCTCCAGAATCTTCTGAGATGACATGAACTCTCTCTCAATTGATTAGAAAGGTTTGTAAAGTCAACCAACAAGAAAATGTGCCAGAGGAAATTGTGTAGGACAATCTAGTTGAGATACCAGTTGATACCCCTGTTCAAGTACCTGATGAGTTCACTCATGAATCCAGCCCTCAAACAAAACAAGGTAGTTGTGAGACATTCAAATATTATTGTGAAATCTCTTCCAGTAGATCTTTGCAACCAATGGTTTTCTGATTGAAAAACATGAATCACAGGTTAAAAGAAAAGTTACATGAATATGCCATACTGGATCGGCATATAAAAATAGAAAATGAACTTATGAAGCTCAGGCAAGCTCACTTATTGGCAAAGATAGAGCGATTAAAACATAAAAATAGATCTCTTTTGTAGAAGAATAAGAGATTGTAGAGGATTGCCAGGAAGCACATTACCGTTAATCGGGTTCTTAAGAAGGAAATCATAAACATGAAGAAGCAGAAACAGGAGGGATTGCAAATGTTGGTTGCAGTCACTGCAACACTCTGATGAATCCTAGTTTTTTTCCTTTTTGTTTCTTGAGGACAAGCAAAGTCTTCATCTTGGGGGAATGTTAGTCTCCAATTTTGACCATATTTTTTCCTATGTTATGCCAGATATACCCCCATTCCATATCCAATATCATTCCTTTCTAGCCTTACCTTGATACATTTCACATCATTTTTCCCTAAATGGAGCTATTCAAGGTATTCGTATGATTTAAGTTATTTTTAATGTATTTTAATACTTTAAACTGATATTGATACTAACATTGCATGAGTTAGGTACTTGTTTCCTTGAAGCATATTTATTAGTACCAAGTATCGGCTTGCACTTAGTGGAGATGTCAAAGATTTGCATGATATTGCCAGATTGGAATGCCAGTTCCGATTCATATGATTTATCAAGTTATAGTTTAGATTTCAAATCTCGAATTAATCTTGAGAGAATAGAATGTGATGACTCAAAGAAGAATTATAAAACTGGTTTTTACTATGTTTATCTCTATTTCATAGTTCATGATTCTTGACACTTCGTGTCATGAAGCTGTGAACTTAATTTTAACAAACTTTGAGTTATTTTTGGATCTAAGATTCAATCAATTAATGTACCTATGTCTAAGTCTATTTTTGGATTAATGATTGTAGATGTAGGGAGGATCTATATAAACTTGGTGGCTCTCTATGTCAAGGATATCTTTGAAGAAACCATGCTATGTGATATTGTTGATAATACAATTCCTGAACTCTGCGTTATATTAATTTTTTTGTCAATGAATTGAGTTAATTTTCAAATTATGGAGCATGAGGAATGATATAGTTATGCATGAAGTGATTTGATTTAGTTTTGGTTTCATTTTAAAGTGATTGCACCTTTTGGTTGGGCCCGCCAACAAGTTCAATTCACTTTCCCTTTCTCTATATTGTAGATAGTTAAAATCTGTGTGTTAGTTTATTTTTAATTTGAAATTGTTTTGTTAATTTCTGACTTGAATCGTTTTCGTTTAGTTCATTTTTAGTTTGGTATTATTCCGTAGATCATTGAATATTGGAATCAGTTGTCTTCCATTCATAGAATTTGATAAACAATCCAATTACTGATTTAACTCTTTTAATTTAGTTTAGATTTGTTACACGTCAAAATTGCTCAGCTGGATAAGTGTCGCATGTCCCTCTCAATCGCTGTAAGTGTCGCATCTTCCCTACAACTTTCGCAAGTGTCGCAAGTTGGTCACTAGTGTCGGAAATGATGTTAAGACATATTTTCATGACAACAACACTGAGGAGACACTTATAACATCTCACATGACTGATTTGAAGGAGGAGAACTGGTTTACTGAAGTCAAATAACTCTTGACACCTAAAAGGAACCCTAAAACAAAGGTTTGGAGGGGGAGCGCTCCCCTACTTCATCCCTAGAAGCGTTGGTGCTCCCCTACAAGGCTTCAGGGAGCGTTATAATGCTCCCTAGCCCCCTTTGAAGGAGCGCTGCTCATCTTGAGAGCGCTAGCGCTTCCCCAAGGCTTACCAGGGAGCGCTACAATGCTCTGATGCCCCTTCTAAGGGAGTGCTGCCTAATCTGAGGCAGTAGTTGGCCCGTTGAGGAGAATAAGGGGAGGATCTTTCGAGATTAGGAGGTAGTTGTGCTCGAATTCTTGGTTTCATCAAGAGATCCTTGATATAAGGAGAAGGTTCCCAACTTGTTCTAAAGATAACTCAATAGGTTAATCTCCTCTTAACCTATATAAACAGGCTCTATGATGGTGGAAAGGGGGAAGAATTGAAGATATGAAACTTATGATCTTGGAGGAAACCCACAGTCAGCCAAAGGAGAGTGATCAGTGAAGCTGTTGTTATCCAGGTTGTGAAGCTTTCAGGCAAGGGTTAGATGAAGGGGACTTGACGAAGCTGTCGCATTCGCATCTACGATTGTAAGTACTACTATCGTTATTCTCATCAATACGACACGCTTGGCCTGTTTCTTTCTAGTTTGTGTCTAATGTCACATGAACTTATCATTAGTTGATAGATCTGTTTTCAAGCTAACATCAATAGAGTAGGAAGCGGTTGTATCTTGTCTTGTCTGCAGAACTCAGCGAGGAGCAAAGGATTGGAACGCAACTCAGAGCGTGCAGGGACAAACGTCGATAACAAGGTACTTCTGTCATCCTTCCTTCTCATGTGTTAGTTTAGATAGATTTGAAAGGAAGTCAGTGTCCATGTTAAGTATTTTCTGTCTAGAGTTAAGGTCAAGCTCTAGAGGCGATCTACCTGTCCACAAGGAGATTTTCCTACAACAAGATTTACTTTGTTTTCAAGTTTCTAGTTAATTATGATTTGAAGTTAGTTTAAACTCAGATTTACTATGTTTTTAGGGTAGTTCAATTGTGGTTTGGTTTGAGGAAGCTTCTGACATCTATAGGGTAGAATTAGAGCATTGATTAGTTTCAATTTCATTAAGATTTATCTTGATTTAGAACATAAATAGAGAAAGATTAATTTAGAAGTAATGATTTAGTTTGATTAAGAATTTAGCATAGATCATTAAAGATTTCTTTACATAGGCTATTTTTGAAGTGAATTTTCATTAGTAGAATAGATTACTGTAAGAAACTGATCTATATATGCACTGATAGGAATCTTTTTTTTATCCTTTGAAATTTAAATCAAATTTAGTTTGCAAGATTAGACATAGCGTAGCAATCACAGTTGAAGTGGATTTATTGTTTTATTTCATTTCAATTTTATCTTTTAGAAAATATTTGGATTCATATTTTTAGACTCTGTTTGTTAAGATTTCTCTTAATTAGGATTAAGATAAAATCTAGAATTATTTCATGTTAGTTTCTCTCCAGTAAAACTTTTAACACATGACAGATTTTAGTTGTTGAAATGATTCCTGTAAGATCGTTTTACACAGGCTGTTCCATTTAGTAGACATAAATTCGATAGATAGACTAAGGCAGAAGACAATACAAGATGATCATTACATTTATCATAAGATTAATGAGTTTAGTTTAATTTTGAATTTAGTTTGGTGTTGATTCTCTTTGATTTTATTTTTGAGTAGGTTAGTTGTGAAATTTCCAGTATTTAAAAGTTTGATTTTATTATTAAAACTTAATTAGTCATAGATAGAATTAGAATCAATTGTGAGTTTCTTGAAGTTCTGATAAATAGTTAGTTTTGCAATAGGAAAAGAATAGTCAAGTATTTGTAATTTTGATTAGAAGTTTTCATTTCATAAGAAATTAGTTTAATTTGAGAGTTAGGATACTTCTATGATTTTCAGATAATTAAAATAGTGTGGAAATTGCAGATTAAATAGATTGATAAAGTAGGTGTAGGTTAATATCTGTGAGTATAAAATAGTACCAGTAGGTGAAAGTTGTTGGTAAATTAGAATTTATTGGTATTTAGATTGAATATAATATTTTTAAATGTTCTTTCTTGTATAGTCAAGGTAGATGTTTTGATGATTAGGTGTTTAGTTAATGGTAGAATTAAAACAAATAGCATTGGATGATTTCTTTGGATTAGGAATAGAAGTACATTTGAATTTAATTAACTTAGAA
>ML804854.1:19731-40195 GCA_009831015.1 Picea engelmannii | reverse complement strand
TCTCCAGTAGGAGGGCACTCGGGATTTTTGAAAACCTACCATAGAGTCAAGAAGGATTTTTTTTGGGATGGCCTTAAAACCGATGTTCAAAGGTTTGTGGTAGAATGTTTGGTTTGCCAACAAAATAAGGTGGAAACAATTAATACCCCAGGTATTTTACAACCATTAGCCCTCTCAAGTCATCGTTGGGAGGAGGTTTCCATGGATTTCATCACAGGGTTACCAAAGTCTAAAGGAAAGAGTGTCATCATGGTGATTGTTGATAGACTGACCAAGTACGCAAACTTTTGTGCACTCTCTCATCCCTTCAAAGTTAGTACAGTTGCCACCGCATTCATGGAGGTAGTTCAAAATCTACATGGTAGCCCAAAGATTATTGTAAGTGATAGAGATCCCATCTTCACTGAACATTTTTGGATAGAATTATTTTCTTGTTTGGGTACTCAATTGGCTCATATCTCATCCTATCATCCTCAATCTGATGGAAAAAACGAGATAGTGAACAAATGTTTGGAAGGCTACCTTTGTTGCTTTGTCTCTGATAAACAAACACAATGGTTCAAATGGTTACCCTTGGTAGAATGGTGGTATAACACTTCCTTTCATACTACAAAAAAAATGACACCTTTTATGGCACTTTATGGATACCACCGTCCTTCCATCACTTCTTCTCTAAAAGAAAAATATAAGGTTCAAGCAGTGGAAGATCACATCGAGAATCAACAACAAGTTCTCCAAATCTTAAAGGACAACCTGACCATGCCACATAATCACATGAAACAAGAAGCATATCAACATCATAGTGAAAGAAGTTTTGAAGTAGGTGAATGGGTATTTTTAAGACTACAACCATACAAACAGATGTCCCTCAGGCAAGCCAAGAAGGATAATAAATTATCACCAAATTACTATGGCCCTTATAAGGTGTTGCAAAAGATTGGTACTATGGCATACAAATTGGAGTTGCCTGCATCTTCACGAGTACACCCAGTTTTCCATGTTTCATGCTTAAAGAAGGTTATAGGCGACAAGATCCCAGTTCAAACTATATTGCTAGAACTTGATGAAGAAGGAAAAATCATATTGGAGCCTGAAGCCATCACTGACACAAGAATTCGCCAGCTGAGGAATAGATCCATTTCAGAGTATCTCATTAAATGGAGGAAACTACCATCTGAAGATTCCACTTGGGAAGATGAGTCTTTTATACAGAAGCATCCAGAGTTACTCAAGCATTGTGGACAACACTTGTCTCAAGGGGAGGGGCATGTTAAGCCCTAATATTAGCTCATTACCCCTTAATTTCATCACATTATATTAGTAATGTTATTTTATTTATGTCGACTTTAGGCCATTAGTTGTAATTATACCTCCTAGTCTCCTATATATACCAAGGAGACATTTTCATTTTGAATCATCTTGTACTTGAACATTTAAGTGGGGTTAAAGGAGGTTTCCCCCTTGAAGAGGCTTATTATCTGAAATTATCTCTTTTTCAAGGTGTTGAGTACTTTTTCTGAGGTTTTTCTATGCTATATTGATATTTGGTTCTTAACAAGGGGATATCAAAATTTACTTATACCTTGAAGGGCGTTGTACCTCCAAAATGGTTTCTTATCAAATATTCCTCAATGAAGTTTTCCATCATCTTGTTCCTCTATTGCACATGGATTCCTCAAGAAATGTATTGAAATGATCTCTTTCTCCATCATATCTCTTTTATTCTACCATAGGAGGTCGCTTGGGATGGAAAAAGGGGTTGTCCGCTAGTGAAACTAGCTCGAGACCCAACTCATTATACCCAGAACTTGTCAGGGATATTTCTTGTGAAATAACAAGGAGCATATTTCTTTGATGCCATTGATCCATATTAGGTTGAGAATGAAATGAGATACAAACAAAAACATATAACATAACAAATAAATATAGAGAAACCAAACATCTATTAATGAATAAAATAGAAAAACGTTGTAGAACACAAATTGGCTAAAATGGTGTTAGCTTATCTCTAAAGAGAAAGAGATGTTGGCTACACTCATTTGCAAATAAAAATTACAGCACACTCCATTATATGCTAAAAGGAAATCCTTCACCTCTATTATATATGATAGAGTGAGAGGAGAATAATTCCCATGATGCATGTGGGATAAATTGATCTAAGTTTACAAACTTCACGGGAGATCACCCATCCCAATACTATTCTATCCCAAGTGATTTTAATTGTAGATTTATAATGGGATATGATGTGTTAACATTGTAGGCATGTACATATGATGGTTGTAATTAAAAAATGGATATGGAATTACATTACATTCCCCATCAAAAGTGTGAATATCACAGTTTATCGAAACCAAAAGTTCTAAAAGTTGATTCAATGGAAAAAGTGGATGGCCACCAAGATACACCTGGATTAGTGTGGCCCTCCACTTTACTTGCAAAAATTATGGTAATAATTGTCTCAATTCCATAAACAATATGAAAATTCATGAAGCCTTTGATAGTCCTCATTGATGTATGACACACTCATAAAGATGAGAATACCATTAAACGCTAGTTGTATTTATGGTTTTTTCTCATCCACCAAAGCATGGTTTTTACGATTTCGTTGACAGAATTAACTGGGTCATTCTCTTGTGTATAGTATGGAATGGTGAATTCATATCTAAATCACAAATTTCAATCCATAAATTCAATGACTTTATTCTTGAAATTATATTCGTAGTCAAATACCAATTATATGGGGAGACTAAACGGAGTGATGACATCACACATGGTAAAAAAAGGAAGGCATTTCCATGTGGGAAGTGTCGTTGAAGGTATGTATTCCTTATTCCCATTTAGTGAAGTAGTCAGCTAACACAATGATGTATTTATGATAGTTGTGTATGGGGCGTGTCATTCCATGAAATCAACTCCCCATTTACAAAAGGGACTGATGGTGATGATGGGATGTAGAGGATATGGTGGTGCTCAGGTTTTGGAAGTGAAGATTTGGAATTTATTGCAATGCATAGATATATCTTGGATGTAGGCATGGTAGAGGGAAGGATAGAAATTCCCTACAAGAAAGATATTACATGAGGAGGAAAATCTGAACAAGTGGCCACCACAAGCACTACTATAGAAATTATTAAGAACATTCTCTTCCTTCTCATGAGATATGAATTGGTGAAATATGGTGTCAATGGTATGATGAAAGAGAACATCACTAAGAAGGATATAAAAAAGATATTATTAGTGTAAGTGTCAATTATTTTAACAACAAATATGGGATGTAAAATTCCATGTGAAAATATAAACCAAGATATCACCATACCATGGGTCACCCAATGATATTAGATGATTATCGGGGAGAACACCATTGAGGGGTGGACCCAAAATGTTGGTGGGACTTTGATGTGGTAAAGAAGGATATAATGGCTATATTTTTAATTGAATCCACCATGGCTAAGGAAAAATTATCATCATAAATATATTGCAACACAATGTTTGATAGATTATTACTAATGTAATATGATGATCCAGGTGGATATCGGTGGCCACCCACCTTTTCCGACTGGCTCAAAACGGTTTTCTGGCAATTTTGGCAATTTACTATTTTTAGCAGGTTTTAACTTCTGGGGCCATTTTGAGGGCCTAAATGAATTTTTTTAGAGATCTAGGTTCTCAATGATATCCAAAGGCATGATTGAGCCCCCAAAATGAATCTCCTCGATGATACCTTTCCAACGATCTAGCACACGCCTAAAACGGAGATCGTATGCAAAAGTTACGACCCCAGGAAGTTGATGTACTCACTTACCCAAATGGGGCCTACATGACTTTTGGCACTTCATCTCCTAGGGTTAGATTTTTGGATGTCTAGGACTTTTGGCATTCCCATTTATTGTAAAAAGGCCTTCAGAGCCTCATTTTAATCATGTTCTTGCGAATGCGAGTAGCCGTCACATCTCTTCTCAGAGATAAGATACCACCATTCTAGCGAGTCTTTCAATCTGTATTTTTACAATTTTTGTACATTTCTTTGATTAATAGAAATCGTATATTACTGTATATATGTGTTTATGGTTGCATCTCTAATACATTTCTGTTATATTATTGAATATATGCATTATCTTTGTGCATTTATTTATTATATCTCTGCTCTCATTTCGTGCCGAAAATAATCCGGATCATATGACATGCTCATGGGTGGGATTCCCCTGCTAAACTAATCGTGCAAGAAAATGTGAAATCCTAGGAGGAAATTTTGAGAATGAAATCCTTAATGAATTTGGGGAGTGATGAGGGGTGTTATTGTTAGAGATTTTTTTAAAGAATCAAACTATTTTTTTGTAGTGTCCCTTAACCCTTATACTTGAAACACAACTAGGTATATATAGAATATAATTGTAAAATAATAAAAAACAAGAGACAATAAGATGACGCCTATTAAATATACCCTTGTATTATTATAATCCAAAGAAGGAGATTAATGTTAACTTTCCTATTAACACAGGGTGACCTTTCACTGACAAGATCTCTAAATACACAACTTCAAATAAACATTACATAGTCTCCTATCTTTTTAAATGGATTTTCAATGCCAAAAGTTGTAACTACTTATGGTCCCATCACTAATGGGTATCAACTACCTAGTGGGCCTTGTTACCACCCAAACTAGTATCCTTTGTAAGGATTCTATTGGGGATAATAAAAACACAGGAAATGAACCACTTTCACCTTAGAACAATCTCCACTTTACTTTATGCCAGCTCCTTGAAGCCACTCATGGTATCCCAATCCTTGGAAACAAACCTGTATAGTACCATTTGGTAGCTCACGATATAGTTTACTTCAAACAACCCACCTCAATATATGTCTAGATAGACCAAGTCCAATGAAGTAGAAACATGCCTTAATAATATTCAAACCTAGAGTTATGAAAATAAATACTATAATATAAAGAGGGTTAGGATCTAATTAAATAAATGTTGATATATGAAATACGTAGGATACAATAGAAAGATATATCAACACTATGAGATCACTCTTTGGATGAAGAAACAAGTACATTTTACCGCACATGAGTGAGATCTAATTTCATTAATCAAAGAAAAATGATATACCTGAGTTATCCCTTGATTATATGCTACAAATTGTACTAGCTTTTTATCATCCACAAATTCTAGAATCTTATATATTATTAAAAAAACAGATTTTGGGTGAGGAAAAGCACTCTAGGAGTGTATAAAAGAACATATAATGGTAAACCTTAGGTAATTTAGCTAGGGAAATGAACAAATATGCAAACAAAATCCTAGAAATAATTAATTGTAAGTAAAAATGAATAATAACCAAGCAAATAACTCGAACATGCAAAAAGAGGTGGTGAATTCCCCTAGGATTTCACCAAAAATATCCAAAATGAAATATAATAGCTATGAAGAACTTAGGAGATGGATTTCACCATCAGAATATGTTATATATCCTTTATAAACAATACACAAGTGAAATATAATCTACGGTAGGGTTAGAATTCACCTTTTAGGGTTAAACCTTAGCTTTAGCGTTTCACCAATTCTTATTTTTATTGTTGTAATTTAATTTCCATAATTAGTAAACATCACGAATTATTCAAAAAAAATGTTATATTAAAATTTTGAGCATAAATGTGTGGGTATAGCTTTCCCTATTGGGGTTGAGGATATATCTTTTGTGTTTTTATGTTTTATATGACATGAAAATAAAAGAATTGAGTTTTTAAGGTATTGTGTGTTGGTTGTTGGGAGTTATGATTAATTCCTTGTCTCCTCTTAGGTATTATGGGGTCAAGAAGTATGACCCCTCTCCGAATTGGTTATCAATGTTTATCAATTAGAATACAAGACTAGGGCCTCAAAGATATTAGTCACTTGTCTAATCAAGACAAACCATAAAACCAAGGCCCTACAAGAAGGGTTTCCTCAAGGGAATTGCCTTCACCAATAATATCAACAAAGGACTTGAAAATAATACTTAAACCCCTTTCCAAGAAGTATAGAACTAATCAATACAAGAGATAATCACCTACCAAATTGTTTTAGGGAAGAAGGAAGTGATGCAAACCATAAACGTCCTCCCTCCATGTAGTTGATAAATCCTCAATGGATCGATCTTGATAGCTTTAGTAGAATATTGAGAATTCACAATATCCTTTAAAAAATTACCAAGAATAATAACCAAAAAATAAAGAGATCCAAGAATTGACAACAAGAAACACTAAATAAATATCTTCTATTAATGGCTTCAATGATCTCCAACAATTCACAACAATTTGGAATGATAGGATTGCCTTTATTTATAGATGAGGCTTGTAACTCCCTCCCATTCTTTATTACCTAAAATTATGTTAAGCAATCAAAGAAAAAGTGACTTGTAATCCACACAACTTAGAGACTAAGTCAAATTATAATTAAAAGATGTTACATATGTTCGAAATCCTCATAAAAGAGGTGACATCACCCTTCAAGGGAATTGGTTTTCCTTTAGATGCTAAATGTTCCCATCAAAAATGATTTAAAACATATTTAGGAATCCTCCTAAGAAAGTAAATCTCCAATGTTTCTCTCCTCCAAGTGGAATTCTCGCATGAAATTGTGGGGAATGACCTCAAAAGTGGTCGACATCCACAAAATGTGCTCAAATAATGCCCACAAATGCTTGAATATGTCTTCAAATCATGAACATGTTTATATATAAGCTCAACTAACCTCCATGAAGCATGGGAGTGACTCTCCAAGTCAACAAATGGGTAATAAAACCTCAAACAACAAGAATGGGTCAACCCTCAAATATGTGAAAGACATATCCACATCATCAAATCACCTTAAGTGAGTTCCAAGTCATATATTTGATGTGAAATATCACGTAATTGACCTCCACATCATCCAAGTGTTCTCCAAATAACCCCACGACTGTCATAAAGTTCCCCAAGTACTGAGGTCGCCCCCCTTTAGTGAGAAAAAACAGTCTAAAAAAGTGTCAAAGGAGGGGAATGTTTTGTCATCTAACACATGGAAAGTGTAGAGGATTTTCACATGCATGTAAATATCCCATTCATGCCTCGAAGAGTGTGACTAATACCTTGATAAATGTGACATTCCTCAAAATCTATGAGACTGCATAGAGAAATGTGAAACTAGAAAATCATGTGCATAACCATCTCCAATGGCCTGTGACCAAGGTGTAGTATATATAGAAGAAAAGAGGGTCTATGTGGGGTAAAATAGGTGTGCTAAACTGTTAGTCTGACAACCCTTACATATCACAATCACCTTTTATATAGAAAAAGAATAAGAGAATAGCTAGAGCATGTAAATAATGTATCCTAGTAGATCCACCTCATAATTCCCACATACCTACCTAGGAAATAAATTCTCGACTTAGAGGGAGTTACCACCTCCAAGGGATAGTCAGCTAGAGAAATAAAACCAAGCACCCTAAGAATGGGGACTAAAAGGACATGCCATGACCATCCACATAAGGGGATATGGGAAACCTCTAACCAACACTTGTACATCAAATTATCCCATAATGGACACATACAAAGAAATCATCACACGTTGGGCTCATTATAATGGTCACATCTCATGAAAAGATGTATGGTGCACTGTAGATAATCTGAGGTGTAACATGCCTTATAAAGTGGACCCTTTAGATTAAATAACTATCCACTATTATACAGTCAGTGTTATCCAAAGAGGATAGTCACATGAAGAAGCTAGCTAAATCTTATGTAKCCTAAAGTAGAGAGGTTAGGGTAGGACCTTGGCATGAATCCCTCTCCCTTTGAAAGCAATGTTGTCCTTAAGGTTGAATATGAGAAAATAATTACAGGATCTTGGTTGGTTCCCATGTTTTATCTTTAGGTGACATGTCTTTCCAATGGAAAAGTACTTCATTGATCATGTGTTGGAACAAATGATTTTCTATGGTATCCAATACTACCCTCGGTTGAAGCCAAATGGATCCTTCTTCATTAAAGTCTAATAAGCTAGTTTTCACCTTATGCTTCTATCCCATGGCCTATTTTAGACAAGACACATGAAATACTAGATGAAGTTTGGAGTGGGATGGAACAACCAATTTGTAGGCCACTTGTCCAATGCATTGGATGATATCATATGGTCCATAGAAATTTGGTGCTAATTTATGAGATGTTTTGTCATTTAGTCATGTTTGTTTGTAGGGTTGAAGGTGAATAAACAATTCATCCCTTGTTGCAAAAGAACGTTCATAGTGATTCTAGTCTACTTGTTATTTCTTTCTATTTTTAGACATAACCAAATTATCTTTTAGTATGCAAAGAATGGATTCTCTAGTATGGAGTGTGTGATCCATTGTCTAAACCTTCAAAGTGCCTAGAAGTCTCTGACAATGGTATTTTTCCATAAAAAAATTCATATGGAGTCATTTTGGTAGCTCCATGATAAAGAGTATTGTACCACCATTTTGTGAGAGGAATGCATTATGCCCATTGGTGTGATTTTTAAGACAAAAAGCATCTCAAATGTTATATTTTTAGCTCTGGAGGTACTCCGCATGTTTTGTCTTGTATGCGGATGTTACCTTATGTTGACACTACTAGGCACTTAACTTTGTAATGGGTTTTTATAAAGTTGTACAGTGGTTCTTTTATTAAAGTGACTTTTTTAATAAAGTGTACCTTCTAATTTTAAAGTGACTTTATTTCATAAAGTGCACTTATGTAATAAAGTGAAATGTACTTTAATATTTTAAGTGATTCATTTTGGAGGGAATGAATCATGACCCTTGATATTGCAAAGGAAAGATTAGATCTTGGCCTTTGGATTTAGGGTTGGGGAAGGTGAAAAGACACTTTGGAGGGAAAAGTTAATTTTTAGATTTATAAAAAAATGCATTGGGTAGTGTGCAAGACAGATTGAGAAAAAGAGGAAGAGAGATTTCTGATGAGAGCTTGGAGAGGAAAGTGAGCAACAAGTTGGCACATTTCCCAAGAGATCTAGGGTGAAAATCCCAAGGAGGCATTTTATGTTTTGAAGTGTTTCTTTGTTATTTGTTGGGACAGACCGTACTATACCGATCCGTACAGGTCGTACAACAACAAACATTGGCATGGAAATCAAGGCAAGAGGTGGTATGGTTTTCGAGGAAGTTTTTTTGGGTTTTCTAAAGGAGTTAGGTTGTACGAACAAAAAGGTACAATAACTTGTTGTGGGTACATTTCTCGATGTGCTATTTTCATCAAATCCATACAAATGTACAGACCGTGGCACATATTTCAAGGCAGATTTGTGGGAGATTGTTTTTGTGCTATAAGTGGCTTTTCTCTTGGATGGAAAACATATTGTGGTTGCTAATAAATATTTCCTAAAGCTAATAGAATCTCTCTCTCTCTCTCTCTCTCTCTCTCTCTCTTTGGGTTTCCCCACATTGGGGTTTTCCCTGGAATTTGCCTAAATTTATGAGTTATTCATGGGTGATTGAATGTTGTTCATTGTGTTTATTTATGCTGCATAATTACTTAGCAATGTGTATTTCTTCTTATGGAAATTTCTGAATTTGGGTTTTAGACATTTCAAAGTTCATGCAAGACAATTATCTCTAGGTTGCTAAGTGTATGACAAAATATTAGCTTGCTTACTTTTTTCTTTAAAATTTACATGGTATCGGAGCTTGGAATCTAAGTGATAGTGAGCAGTGAGATTTTTGGACAAGTTTGAAGGGGGGGAATTTGTGATTTCTTTCATTGATCTGTGACGGGGAATATGGCTGCATGCATTATATTTGAGGATTGGTTGGATGGAATTTCCAACTATTTGCAGTGGAAGGTACAAATGTTAGTTGTTCTCAAGGAGAACAAGATTTGGAACTATGTCATTTCTGTTGTTGTGGTTCCTGCAATAAATCCTGTTTCTTTGGATTTTCATGAGGTCAAGGAGGCCAAATCTCGGAGGATTATTCTAGATGGGGTGAAGGATCACCTTATCCCACACTTGGCTAAGAAGAATACAACCAAAGAGATGTGGGATGCACTTAAGAACTTATTAGAGGCGAAGAATGAGAACCAGAAGATGGCCTTGAAGGCTAACTTGCATGATACCAATATGGGTAAGGAGGAGAGTGTTTCTCCTTATATTACTCAGGTAGTTCAAGTGAAAGATGAGGTGGATGTTGTTGGAGAGGTCATATCGGATTCAAATCTAGTAAGGATAGCCTTGAAAGGATTCACCAAAGAATGGGAAGTCTTCGTGAAGTGTGTGGTGGGTCATGAGCATCTTCCATATTGGAGAATAATATGGGATGATTTCACTCAAGAAGAGATCTGGGAAGGATCTCAGAGCAGTGGATTGAATACATATGGAGTTGATGAGAATTTTTCTCTTGCTGCAAAGACAAAGAAGAAAGGAAGTTTTGGGAGGGACTTGAGTAAAGTCATATGTTACTATTGTAACCAGTTGGGGCACCTTGCTTCTCATTGTCTTGAGAGGAAGAAGAAGAAGAAGAAGGAACCAGAGGGGCCTGAGACAGCTTCTACAACAACCATGGAGGAATTTTCTTTCAAGTATGACAAGGAATTTTCTTTGGTTACCCTAGTTTTTAGTGTGGGTAGCAGACGATTTGAAGGTGATATCATATGGATTGTCGATAGTGGAGCCTCTTTCCACATGAAGAGAATCTGGTGAGTATTCCTTAATATCATAGAGACAGGTCCTAACCGACAGGTGGAAAATGAAGGTGGTATAGCGTGAGTTGTACGTGGAATTGGAAGGGTTAGATTCCAACTTGAGTATCGAGGATTCCTGGAGCTTGATGAAGTTCTCTTTGTTATAAGGTTGAGGGTTAACTTTCTCTTAGTCTCAACCTTGGAGGATGTAGGATATTGTACATTTTTCAAGAGGGAACATGTCTTTATCTATAGGGAGGGAGCAGACTCGATGGAACTTCAGTTGATCGGTGATCGGGTGGACATGTTGTATATGTTGCGAGGACAACCTTCAATGTATGATTCAACGCTAGATGAGGAGCATGAGGAGGCTCCTGAGACTATGGTGGGCCCAAGGAATCAATCTTGCATTCTGAGAGAAGAGAGCGAGTCTCTTCTGAGAACTGGTAGAAATATCAGCTAGTGTGGTCGAACCAATGCTCACGATGGAGTGGATTCTCCAAGGAGCTTAAGGTTCTTGGTAGCTTTCAGGAAAAGATATGCTAGTTCGAGTTATATGTTGGTGTTGAGGATGGATCTAGGTTCAAAGGGAGCTCCTATAGAGCACAATGTGATGGGACCAGATGATGGAGATGACAGTGAATACATCCCTTGCTAAGAGGCAGTGTTATCTTTTTAGCTTGGGAGGTACTACGCATGTTTTGTCTTGTATGCGGATGTTATGTTATGTTGACACTACTAGGAACATAACTTTGTAATGGGTTTTTATAAATTTGTAAAGTGGTTATTTTATTAAAGTGACTTTTTTAATAAGTGTACCTTCTAATTTTAAAGTGACTTTATTTCATAAAGTGCACTTGTGTAATAAAGTGAAATGTACTTTAATATTTTAAGTGATTCATTTTGGAGGGAATGAATCATGACCCTTGATCTTGCAAAGGCAAGATTAGATCTTGGCCTTTGGATTTAGGGTTAGGGAAGGTGAAAAGACACTTTGAAGGGAAAATGTCATTTTTAGATTTATAAAAGAATGCATTGTGTAGTGTGCAAGACACATCAAGAAAAAGAGGAAGAGAGATTTTTTATGAGAGCTTGAAGAGGAAAGTGAGTAGCAAGTTGGCACATTTACCAAGAGAGCTAGAGCGCAAATCCTGAGGCATTATTTGTTGGGACGGGATGTACTGTACAAATCTGTGCAGGTCGTACAACATCAAACATTGGCACAGAAATCGAGGAAAGAGGTGGTCATTCGTATGGACAACAAGTTACAACATCCTATTGTGGGCACATTTTTGGAGGTGTTGCTTTCAACAAATCTGTATAGTTGTATGGACTGTGGCACGAATTTGAAGTCATATTTGTGGCAGACTGTTTTTGTGTTGTAAGTGCTTTTTCTCTTGGCTAGAAAATGTATTGTGGTTGATGATAAATATTTCCAAAATCTAATAGAATCTCTCTCTCTCTCTCTCTCTCTTTATGTTTCCCCGCATTGGGGTTTTCCCTGACATTTGCCTAAATTTCTGAGTTATTCATGGGTGAATAAATTTTTTTCATTGTGTTTATTTTCGCTGCATAATTACTTAGCAATGTGTATTTCTACTTATGGAAATTTATGAATGTGGGTTTTATACATTTCAGAGTTCATGCAAGACAATTATATCTAGTTTGCTAAGCGTATGATAGAACATTAGCTTGTTGACTTTTGTCATTAACATTTACATCAAATAGGCTTTTAAGCACTTGTTTACCACTTTAGTTTGACCATGTGTTTAGGGATGATATGAAATGCTCACTTGTATCTAGGTATTATATAGTTTAAACAACTCCTACCAAAAGTTTCTAGTGAAGGTGGGGTCCCAATTCAAGACAGTGGAAGTGGAATTCCATGTAATTTAAAAATATGATAAGGAAATACTTGGATAACTAAGGAGGGGGTAAATGGATGTGTTAAGGAACATAAATGAGAATATTTGGAGAGATGGCCAACTACCACCATGATCATAAATTGTTTCTTTCCCTAGGAATTCCCACTATAAAATCCCTAGTGATGTTGGCCCATATGTGTTTTGGGATAGGTATCGGTTGCAATTCCCATAGTATGTTTAATATCTCTACCTTGTTACATTGGTAGGTGTCATAGGTTTCCATTAAATATTGGATGTTGGTTTTCATTCCCTCTCAAAAAAATGAGTGCACAATTCATTCATATGTTTTTTGAAATCTAGAGTGACCAATGTAGGTGATGAAGGAAATTCCTCTAAGATTGTTTGTATTAAGAAATAATTATTTACTATAACAATGTGTCCTTTATATCACAATGTAGATAGCTCCCATGTATACCCTTTATGAGGATTGTAGTATTTTTGAAGCTTTTGGATGTGTGGAATGATTTTTTCATTTTCCAACCATTCTTGATAGGCTTCTTCAAGCCAACCTAGAATATGTAAAGACATGGAAAACATGGATCCATCCTCCTTAAATTGTTGGGATAAGGCATACACTACTACTACAATGTATTTACCCTTTTTATAAATAATATCATAACTATACCCTACTATCTTAGTGACCCACGTATGTTACTCTAGTGACAATAACCTTTATTCAAGAAGGCACTTCAAACTATGATGGTCAATTTTGATCTAGAAACGTTACCCTTTGAGATATGGACTCCAAGTGTCTATTGCATGTAGGATGGAGATTATATATTTCCCATATGTGTATTTACCCAAATAATGGTCACATAATGGATTACAAGTGAATGCCAAAGGGTTCACTTCTTGCATTAATATTGTGACAAGACATCTACCTGAGGCATCACACTCAAAGACAAAATTCTTAGTAAAATATGGCACTTCTATGAAACGATTCATGCATGTGGCATACTTTAAATATGAGAAGCATGTTTAGTAGCCTCACTCCAAACAAAGGAATCATTTTGTAGTATCAAGGTTAAAGGAGTAGAAAGTTTTCCATATTTTTTAGCAAACTTCTTGTAGTAGCTTGTAAGTCCTAAGAATCCACACAGTCTCTATAGGGTCTTGGTATTAGGCCAATATTTCATAGATACGAATTTATTTGGATCAACTCGTACTCCCTCCTAACCTACAATGTGACCCAAGTATTCAACCTCTAAATCCCCAAAATAACATGTAGATATTTTTACGGATATTTGGTGGTCATGTAGGAGTTGTAAGGCTCTATCAAAATGCTCTATGTGGTATTCCCATGTTTTCTTGTAGATCAAAATATCATCAAAGAATACTAGCATGATATTGCATAGGAATGGTCATAAAATATTGTTCATGGGGCTCTAGAAGGTTGATGTAAAATGAAAAGGCCAAAAGGTATCACTAAAAACTCATAATGACCTTCATGTGTATAGAAGTTAGTATTATGGATTTATACCTATTTCATCCTAATTTGGTGGTCATTGAAAAAAGGTCATGCTTAGTGAAAAAATTGGTTTCATGAATTTCATATAATAGGCCATCAATAACTAGGATAGGAAATTGGTCTTTGATCATCAACTTATTGAGAACCTAAAAATTAAGACATGTGTGACAAGTACCTTCCTTCTTTAATACCATAACTATTCATGATGAGTAAGGGCTAGTACTAGGACATATGAATCCTACCTCCAAAATTCCTAAATGATCTTTTTAATTTCATTTGTCTATGAAAAAGTTTGTTGTTAAGGTGTTTGACTACCTATAATCAGGGGAATACCATGGTCATGATCCCCATGTGAAGTTGGTAAACATTGTAGTGTTTCAAATACCAATTGATGCTTACAAAGAACCAACTGCAAATTAGGATGAATATCTTGTGGTGTGGTGTTGACTACTTGTATGGCCTTGAATTGTGCAATAATATCCAAGTGGCCTTTCTTCAAAAACTTCTCCATATGATGAGAGGTGACAATCCTGTGGGAATAAGATGTAATCCCATTGAGGGTATGTTTTTTTCCCTTCCTATGTGAAACTCATGCATAATTTTTTGAAATCCATGGTGGTAGGTCCCAAAGTGTGGAATCATTCTTCTGTGAGAACTACATCACAATTTCCCATTTCAAATAGAAAACATGTGGTTTTTTAGATGATACTCACCAATTTGTAGTTTGACATTTTCACATTGAACCCCACAATCTTCATTGTACCACCATTGGATATCATAATTTTAATCTCTTGCTCATAATTGATATTGATCGACTGCTCACTCGGGTCACCACTTGTTCACATTATTCCTCCTAAATTAGATATGTGATGTACATAACAATGGGTGTCACTCTCCCATGGATAAAATTATGGGTGTTTCCACTCTCAATCTACATAATCACTTTATAGTGGCTGATGTAGCCATTCAATTTCAATGTTTTGGTAGTTGAGAAACCTAATAGGGCATGGAGAGAAATTTGGGGTTCTTCACAAGGAGATTGCAAAGGGGCTTCATCTTCCATGGGGGGGGGAGGTTGTATTCCAAATTTTGTTTAGGAGTATTTTCAATAGGAATTTCCTCTAAGTAGTTGCATGGGGATACATCCAATTGATATAAAAACAAATCTTGACATTTATGCCCTTTGAATTATCATTGATTTTCATTATACCAAAGACAAAGGTGTTGAAGTTTTTCCATATCTTTAGGAGACAACATGTGGATGTAGACTGACTACGAGTTGTATGATCTATGGGTAGTCGCCACAGGTGGCCTAGGGAGATTGACAAATAAAAGTATCTTGGTTTGTGCATTTATTTCTATCTCAACTTATTTAGCTCTATCACAAGCTTCCAACCTTGTTTTTGGGTGTTTCATCATGACATGTGCTTGAATTTCTTCCTTGAGACCACTCATGAAACATTGTTTAAAAAATGAATCAGATGGGCCCTCTACGCAGATTGTTAATTTCTCAAAGGCAATAATATAGTCTATAATTGTGCTTGTTTAGCATAATTTTGTTAGGCATTCCAAATGGTGAGTGTCACATTCAAAATGAGCATAAAGTACTTCCTCAAAATGGTCCCAAGAAATGTAGCCTTTATAATCCTTCTTATACCATTTCCACCAATGCCAATGTTTAGTATCCAAATATTAGACCCATCAAATTGGTTCATGTCAACCTTCAGAAAACAATTCCATGAATTGTGACCCTAAAAGTGTGGGTGGGGGTTATTGTAAAACAACATGTGCATGGAATGCATGTATTGGGATAGGGAGTCCTCCTTGATTGGGTCAATCTTTGGATCTGGTATCATGAGATTCATGTGGTCACCTAACAATTTCAATAATTCACCATGTGATTTCATTGTTTCATTCATAAAATTAAGTGTAACTTTAATGAAAACAACCTCGTGATCTAGATCTTGGCACTGAATGACTTGGGCCTATTGTTGGTTCTCTAGGTTGTTCATGTTGCAAGTCTGAACCATGGGAACACCAAATATTTTTTGGATGTGTTATTTTCAACTTATCTCATTACAATAAATGGATTGAAAAGATTTTGTTCATATATAGCCCGAATCATTGTATTGTTGGGCCCAAAAAAAAGTGTGACATGAGAGGGAGATCGAAGTAATCAACATGTTTCCATGAACCTTTTTAGATATATCTCCTACAACAATGTCATCATAACCAATTTTTTATTTCTCAATACTACTCATGTGGGAGTATTACTCCCATCATATTATTATTACAGTGAAAACATATCCATATTTCTTCTATATGTAAAGATGTATGAATTTTTCTAGATGTATGTAAAGGTGTAGAACTTGGGGTTTACACATCCCTAGAAAAATTATGAATTTCAACTGCTATAGCTCTGTGATATTCTTGTGGGGTTCATAAATAGTAAATGACTCAATATATCAGGGCACTAACTAAGGTGGCTCGATCATACCCTTAACTATATGACTCGACTACCTAGTACTAGAGAGTGATCTCCCCTAGTGTTGTTATTAGTGTACTATATGAAAAACAAGGTTGATTGATTGAAATAGAGTTGGTTTTAGGTATTCCTAAGGGACTTACAATATAATCGAAGGTACGTGGAAGTGATATTCTATATATAGGTGTTGTCTAACATGATACTATTCAAAGGGATAGTAATAGGGGTTACAAGGGTTTCCAACAAAGCGATTCCACTTGTATTTCCTACATGTACTCTTCCCCAACCACATTTTTACCAATTGAACCACAAACCACTATGTTATCAAAGACATATGAATATTTCTCTATCCTGAATTAAAAAAAAAAAAAAGATACCAAAATTTAGAGGTGTGTTGGCTTAGAAAGATCTCTAATACCACTTGTAGTGTTCCTTAGCCCTTAAAGTTGAAACACAACCAAGTATATAGAGAATATAATTACAAAATAACAAGAGACAAGAGATAATAAGATGAAGTATGTAAAAGATAACCTTGTATTATGATAATGTGATGAAGGAGAACAATGTTCCCTTGCTGCTTAAGGTGGGGTGGCCTTTCACTAAGCATAAATCCAAAAACAAAAAACAAGAAATTTTTTTCATAGTATCCTATCTCTTTAAATAGTTTTTCAATAGAGAAAATCCTAAGTACTTGTGGTCCCATCAATAGTGGGTACCGACTATCTAGTGGGACTTTTAAGTGGAACCTTTTACATTAAATAAATATCCACTACTATCCAATGGACCTTGTTAAAGGATGATGACCACATGCAATAATTAAATAAATAGTAGGTAGCATAAAGTAGGAAGGTTAGGGTAGGACCATAACATGTTTGGATTACTCATCCTACATTAAGGCAAATTTCTTGCACAAAAGATGAAAATATCCTTGAGAGTACTACAACAAATCCCTGTGATTTGCTTCCAAAGTTGGTTTTAGTGTATATTTCTTCAATTTTTTGAAAAAGTCGATGTTATTTATCAAGATGCAGCTATTTATGGAAATTTTTGGATCTACCACAAAATTCAGGCACTAATAGTGCCAGAAATTACACCCCATTTAGCACTAGAAATTACACCCCATTTAGCACTAGAAATAGCGCCCCCTTTAACACCATAAATAACCCCCCTTTTAGTGCCTCATTTAGCACCCCAGCTAGCACCCGAAATTGCACTGGATGTAGCGTCGAGTGTACCCAGATTAGCCTAAATAGTTAATTAGTTGACGTGTTGGGGGTTAAGTGAATAGGGGCTTTGAGGATTATGGGATTTAGGGATTTGAGGTACAAGTATTAAGGGTTAATGGATTAGGGGTTTGTTAAGAACCAAATATCAATATAGCATAGAAAAACCTCATAATAAGTAATCAATGCCTTGAAAAATAGAGAAACTCGGATAATAAGCCTCTTCGAGGGGGAAACCTCCTTATGCCCACATAAATGTATAGTTACAAGATGATTCAAAATAAAAATGTCTCTTTGGTATATATAGGAAACTAGGAGGTATAATTACAACTAATGGACTAAAGCTGACATAAATAAAATAACATTACTAATATAATATGCCCTAATTAAGGGGTAGAGCCACTATTTAGGGCTTAACATGCCCCTCCCCTTGAGACAAGTGTTGTCCACAATGCTTGAGTAACTCTGGATGCTTCTCTATAAAAGTCTCATCTTCCCAAGTAGAATCTTCTGTCGATAGTTTCCTCCATTTAATGAGATACTCTGGAATGGATCTATTCCTCAGTTGGTGAATTCTTGTGTCAATGATGGCTTCAAGATCCAATATGATTTTTCCTTCCTCATCAAGTTCTGGAAATATATTTTGAACTGGGATCTTGTCACCTATAACCTTATTTAAGCATGAAACATGGAAAACGGGGTGTACTCGTGAATATGCAGGCAACTCCAATTTCTATTCCATAGTACCAATCTTTTGCAACACCTTATAAAGGCCATAGTACTTTGGTGATAATTTATTATCCTTATTGGATTTCTTGAGGGACATCTGTTTGTATGGTTGTAGTCTTAAAAACACCTAATCCCCTAATTCAAAACTTCTTTCACTACGATGTTGATCTACTTGTTGTTTCATACGATTTTGTGCCATAGTCAAGTTGTCCTTTAATATTTGGAGAACTTGTTGTTGATGCTCGATGTGATCTTGCACTGCTTGAACCTTAGATTTTTCTTTTAGAGAAGAAGTGATGGAAGGAGCGTGGTATCCATAGACTGCCCTAAATGGTGTCATTTTTGTTGCAGTATGAAAGGAAGTGTTATACCACCATTCTGCCAAGGGTAACCATTTGAACCATTGTGTTTGTTTATCAGAGACAAAGCAACAAAGTTAGATTTCCAGACATTTTTTCACTATCTCGGTTTGTCCATCAGATTGAGGATGATAGGATGAGCTATGAGCCAATTGAGTACCCAAACAAGAAAATAATTATGTCCAAAAATGTCCAGTGAAGATGGTATCCCTCTCACTTACAATAATCTTTGGGATGCAATGTATCTTTTGAACTATCTCTATGAATGCGGTGGAAACTGTACTAGCTTTGAAGGGATGAGAGACTGCACAAAAGTGTGCGTACTTGGTCAATCTATCAACAGTCACCATCATGACACTCTTTCCTTTAGAATTCGGTAACCCTGTGATGAAATCCATGGAAACCTCCTCCCAATTCTAACTTGGGATGGCTAATGGTTGTAAAAGACTTGGGGTCTCAATTGTTTCCATCTTATTTTGTTGGAAAACCAAACATTCTTCCACAAACCTTTGAACATCATTTTTAAGGCCATCCCAAAAAAAAATCCTTCTTTACCCTATGGTAGGTTTTTTAAAATCCTAAGTGCCCTCCTACTGGAGTGGTGTGCAATTCCAATAGTACCTTTTGTTTGAGTTGGGATTTCTTACATAAATATAAGCAATATTTGTACCATAGTGAATCATTTTTCCATGTAAATGTATCTGATGTACTGGAATCTTGTTGCAACCTTTAAATGAGAGTCCAAAATTTTTCATCATTCTTCCATTCTTCCATTCATCCCTTGATTCTATTACCCAATCAGGTTGGATGATCGATATAACATAGAGAAAGGCATCAACATCTTCATCCTTCCTTGAGAGTGCATCTGCCACAACATTTTGCCTCCCTTTTTTATAGACGATTTCAAAATCATAACCCAATATCATGGTTATGCATTTTTGTTGTTCTTCTGAAGATAGTCTTTGTTCCAAGAAGTATTTAAGACTATCATGATATGTTTTGACCTTGAAGTGCCTACCTATTAGGTAAGGATGCCATTTCTTCAATGCATGTAGTATTTCCATCATTTCCTTCTCATAAATGGGTTTGTGTAAGTCTTTTCCCTTGAGTGGTTGACTTTCAAAATCCAGGGGCCTTCCTTCTTGCATTAGGATAGCACCAATTCCATTTCCCAAGGCATCACATTCCAAAATAAAGGTTTTTTTGAAGTCTGGAGTGGTCAAGACAGGAGCTTTGCACATCACCTCTTTAAGTTGTTCAAAAGATTTAGTTTCCTCTGGAGTCCATGAAAATGCATCCTTCTTAGTTAGTGCCATTAAAGGTGCTACTATTCTTCCATAGTGTCGAAAAAAATTGCGGTAGTAACCTGTCAAACCCAGAAATCCTCTAATATTCTTCAATATTTTTGGAATTGACCAGTCCATCATGGCCTTAATCTTGTTAGGGTCTAGCTTGATACCTTAATGAGATACAATATGACCCAAATACTCTACCTCCTTCACTCCAAAGAAACATTTGGATGGTTTGGCATATAGTTGTTTCTCCTTTAGTAGTTGTAGCACCTTGTCAACATGTCGCACATGATCCTCCCAAGACTTGCTATAGA
>ML804853.1:153147-164057 GCA_009831015.1 Picea engelmannii | reverse complement strand
CTTGACCTGAGAATTCCTCCGGAAGCAAACCCTAGGCTAGATAGCCAAACAAAGAGCAGCGCATCTCTCCCCAAGGATAGCGCATCACAAAAAGCTGATCAGATAGTCCAAACCCTAGCCAAGAGATATCCAAGCCAAATACTCAAACTTGCTGCTGCTGCAGCTGCAGCTGCAACCCTCCTCCAAACCTGCGCACCAGCTGCAACTGCAGTGCGCACCAACTGGGAAAACTGCAGTCCTGAGATGTGACAAATGAGAAACTGGCGCCCCGTATTTATAGTAATCCTGCGAGTTCACTGGGGCCGACTTCTCCTTCTGGGTATGTGTCTGTTCAGTATATTATTATTAATTCTGGCCGACTTCTTCTCTTGGAGGCTAATAGCCTAATATAAATTATATTCTCGAGCCGACAAGGCTTCTAGGGTTATTAGCCAAATCATTAGGGTTTCTCTTGCTTCCCGGAGTCTTCTATTCTCGTCAGGTTCACATGTAGAGGTAAATACCTCCCGCAACTACCATAATATTAACACCTAGATGTGTTCTAGGGCTCCTGGATGTGTTCTAGGGAACCCTTGCTTAATGCATGGGTTGATCCTTGGTTTTGTACCTTGGTGGATAAGGCCCTAGATGTGTTCTAGGGCCCCCATAAGTGTTATGGGGCAACCTGGTCTTGAACGAGGTAGATCTTGGTGAAATACCAAGATGTGTTGATGTGTGATCCTCTTCCTCTCTCCCGGGATGGTCCATGAGACATAGGGGTGCCTATGAAGATGGACTTGACCACATTGTTAATGTACCCCCTTATGTAGTGATGATAAAAGTTTATAAGTCATTATGAGACTCATGTGGACATGTTTTGCCATTGTGGACTCCCCTTGACTTTGTCTTAAAAGGTTTCTCCTTTGCTTGTTGTCTTGCTTTCCCTCTTGTTTTATGTGGTGGGGGTTTTTATAATTTACTTTAATTTAATTGACATTTAATTAATATTTATATTAATTAAATTGTCAATATTTAATTATTTTTATATTATCCCTAACCCCTCTCCCTAGTTATAAAAATAACCCTACCCTCTAGCATTTCAATACACACACTCTCTCCTCACTCTCCTATTGCTGTGGCTACCTCAGTTACTCTCTCTTGGTGATGGCGCGACCTCTCCTTTGGTTTATTAGTTTCAAATCTGAGGTATTTTGCTTGGTCTTGTTGTTGGCTGGGAGCTCCATCTTGTTGTTTGCTGGCGTATGAGGTGCCTGTAGTGCCTCCCTTGGCTGCCGGATTTGATTATGAGAGCCACAACCCCTTTCTTTGGCTGCTAGACCTGTGTATGAGAGCCGTGGCCTCTCCTCTTGGCTGTCGCTATCTGAGTTAGGGCTCATGTGGGTGTATTCTACTTCTGTCCCCTTCATCCCAGTGCTGTATATCTTTTCTGTGGAGAATTTTGCTGTCTCTATTGTGGAGGGTATTGCTGTTTCATCTGTGGAGGATTTGCTATCCCTTTGTGATGTTTTGTTGTCTCAACCTGTGGAGTATTTGTTGTTGCTGAGTTCTATAGTCTCAGCTGTGGACAAGATCTTTCTATAGCCTTGTTTGTGGTCTATCCCTTGGCAAACTGTCCTTCAGTCCATATGAAAGAGATCAAACCCTAGAGGTTTGATCCATGAACCTTAAACTAATTTTTTGAGCATATTAAAGGGGTTTACATCCACACGTGACAGGTACATTCTTCTTTGGCCAGGAGGTAAGCTAAAGTTTGTTTTTGCACTCAGAAATTTTATTTATTTAATTCAGATCTGTTTATGTCTTTTGTTAAATGTGTTGATCTAGTGAACATAATTTAAAAGCATATTTGTTTTCTCTATTTTTCCCTAATTCTAACATGGTATCAAAGCTTAGGGCGTGAAAAGAGCTCAAGAATTGTAGACTTGAGCTTGCGTAGATCCCACTTCTTAGGGTTTGTTTTGCAGATCCACAATGAATTCATCTCATTATCTGATACAAAACTCAACATGGCCTCATCTTCAGTCAAAGCAGAAGATAGGCTTGAAGGGGCCTCCAACTTCAATGCTTGGAAGTCTAGGGTACTCAACATACTAGAAGAGGGTGACTTGGATGAGCTGGTTACTAGGGTAATAGAAGAACCCACTTCAAATACTTGTAGGGCAGCATACAAGAAGAGACATGCCAAAGCTAAAAGAGTCATTTTTGACTCAGTTAAGGACAACATGATGCCCATCATTGGTCATCTAAGGACTGCCAAAGAATGCTTTGATGCCCTAGCAAATCTCTATGAAAAGAAGGCTCCAACTCAGAAGAGAATATTGAAGAAACAACTACGTACATTAAGGATGGGAAAGGATGAAACCATCACTGCCTTCTTCTCCAAGATTGCTCAAACCAGAGATTAGCTTACAACAATAGGAGTTGTTGTGGATGATGCTTCTCCAAGATTGCTCAAACCAGAGATTAGCTTACAACAATAGGAGTTGTTGTGGATGATGATGACCTTGTACATACTGCAGTTGATGGGCTCCCTGAGTCATGGGGAATCTTTCTCGCTTCGATCAACGAAAGAGAAGCTCAACCTAACTTCGAGAGATTATGGCATGATTGCTTAGAAGAAGAAGGAAGACTCAAAAGTAGAAATGAGCACTCAATTGTAAGAGATCATGCCCTTTCAGCTAAAGCTAAGAGATGGAAGAAGTTTCCTTGGCCCAAAGGCAAAGGTAAGAAACCACAAGGTAAACTATCTCATCTTCATCCTGATTTATCTAAAGTAAGATGCTTTAACTGTAATAAGCTAGGATATTATGCAAAATATTGGTTGGAAACTTCACTAGTAGAGAAGAAAAGGTAGGTTCCATGCCTCTACTGGTGGAAACTTCACCAGATGGATGTTAAGATTGCTTTTCTTAACGATGAAGTTGAGCAAGAGGTTTATATCGAACAACCTGAAGGGTTCATGATCCATGGGAAATAATCCCATGTGTGCAAACTCAAGAAAGCCTTGTATGGATTGAAGCAAGCTCCAAGAGCTTGGTATGGAAGAATTGACAACTTTCTACAGAGTCTTGGGTTCACCAAGAGTATAGTAGATCCCAATCTTTATATAAAGATTGTACATAATCATCTTGTTATCTTAGTATTATATGTGGATGATCTGTTCCTTACAGGAGAGGGAAATTTGATAGCTCAGACTAAGAGGGAGCTTTCAGCAGAATTTGAAATGAAAGACTTGGGTCTTATGCATTATTTTATAGGCTTAAAGGTGTGGCATAAACCAGGTGAGATCTTTCTCTCATAGAGCAAATATGCAGTTGATGTGCTCTGCAGATTTGGCATGTTGGACTGTAAGTCCATGTCCACACTGATGATTTCTAACCTGAAGAAGTTACAAGACCAAGCTATAGGTATAGATCCGAAAGACCCCACCATATATTGGCAGATCATTGGGTCCTTGATGTATCTTGTACATACCAGACTAGACATTTGTTATGCAGTGATTGCGCTCAGCCAGTTCATGTGTGAATCGAAGCATTCATATGGTTGCTGTTAAACATATTCTGAGATATGTTTGGGGGACTATAGCCTATGGGCTTAGATACACTTCCAGTAGAGGTGTAATGCTTCATGGATATACAAATTTAGATTGGATGGGCAACACAGTGGATCGGAAGAGTACTTCTGGATATTGTTTCATTTTGGGTTCAACTATGATCTCCTGGTCCAGCAGGAAACAGGGCTCCATAGCCCAGAGCACTACAGAAGCAGAATACATTGCTACAAGTGCTGCTAGCAGAGAAGCAGTGTAGCTCAGAAAACTACTTTTTGATTTGTTCAGTGCTGAGCTGGAACCCACAGTCATCCACTGTGATAACCAGAACTGTATAAAGCTCTCCGAGAATCCGATGTTTCATGACAGATTGAAACACATTGAGATGAGATACCACTATGTTCGAGACATGGTGCATAAGAACATTCTCAGTATTCAGTATGTTTCGACGACAGAACAAACCACAAATATTTTGACCAAGCCACTGTCCTTGACAAAGTTTGTGTACTTTTGAGACAAGCTTGGTGTTGCTGAGAATGCCTCTCTTGTTGAGAGGGAGTGTTGAAATTAGTGCCGCTGCAAGAGCCATTCTCCGAGAGGATGGCATAAGACCCCAGCTGAGGACTAGGGCCCCCAGTACACTCTTGGGGTTTCTTGGTATGAGACCAAGCAATGAGAGGCATGGCAAAAGACCCTAGTGAGGGCCCCCAGTATATGACTGGGGTTCTTGGTGTAGGACCAAACAATAAGTCCCTAGATGTGTTCTAGGGCCCATGGATGTGTTCCAAGGAATCCTTGCCCAGTGCTTGGATTGATCCTTGGATGTGTTTCTTGGTGGTTGAAATAAGTCCCTAGATGTGTTCTAGGGTCCCTAAATGTGTTCCAGGGAATCCTTGCTTAATGCATGGGTTGATCCTTGGTCTTGTACCTTGGTGGATAAGACCCTAGATGTGTTCTGGGGCCCTCGGTTGTGTTCTGGGGAAACTTGGTCTTGGACCAGGTAGATCTTGGTGAAATACCAAGATGTGTTGATGTGTGATCCTCTTTCTCTCTCCTGGGATGGTCCATGAGACCTAGGAGTGCCTATGAAGATGGACATGACCACATTGTTAATGTACCCCCTTATGCAGTGATGATAAAAGTTTATAAGTCATTATGAGACTCATGTGGACATGTTTTGCCATTGTGGACCCCCCTTGACTTTGTCTTAAAAGGTCCCCCCTTTGCTTGTTGTCTTGCTTTCCCTCTTGTTTTATGTGGTGGGGGTTTTTATAATTTACTTTAATTTAATTGACATTTATATTAATTAAATTGTCAATATTTAATTATTTTTATATTAGCCCTAACCCCTTTCCCTAGTATAAAAAGAACCCTACCCTCTAGCATTTCAATACACGCTCTCTCTCCTCACTCTCCTATTGCTACGGCTACCTCAATTACTTTCTTTTGGTGATGGTGCGACCTCTCCTTTGGTTTATCAGTTTCAGATCTGAGGTATTTTGCTTGGTCTTGTTTTGGGCTGGGAGCTCCATCTTGTTGTCTGCTGGTGTATGAGGTGCCTGTAGTGCCTCCCTTAGTTGTCGGATTTGATTATGAGAGCCGTGACCCCTTTCTTTGGCTGCCAGACCTGTGTATGAGAGCCACAACCTCTCCTCTTGGCTGCCGCTATCTGAGTTAGGGCTTCTGTGGGTGTATTCTACTTGCCGTCCCCTTCATCCCAGTGCTGTATATCTTTTCTGTGGAGAATTTAGCTGTCTCTATTGTGGAGGGTATTGATGTTTCATCTGTGGAGGATTTGCTGCCCCTTTGTGATGTTTTGCTGTCTCAACCTGTGGAGTATTTGTTGCTACTGAGTTCTACAGTCTCAGCTGTGGACAACATCTTTCTACAGCCTTGTTTGTGGTCCATCCCTTGGCAAACTGTCCTTTAGTCCATATGACAGAGATCAAACCCTAGAGGTTTGATCCATGAACCTTAAACTAATTTTCTGAGCATATTAAAGGGGTTTACATCCACACATGTGACAGGTACATTCTTCTTTGGCCAGGAAGTAAGCTAAAGTTTGTTTTTGCATTCATAAATTTTATTTATTTAATTCAGATTTGTTTTTGTCTTTTGTTAAATGTGCTGATCTAGTGAACAAAATTTAAAAGCATATTTGTTTTCTCTATTTTTCCCTAATTCTAACACTTAGTTCATATGAAGGGAGTTGTACGTACTATGGTGCACATGTGGGGGGAATTTATTTTATTGGAAGTCGTAGTATATCATGAAGCCACCTTTTGTTAGTTGTGGGTTCTCAAATCTGTGGGAAATATGTATATGCAGTTGTCGTTTGAAGTACAATGTGAACCTGTATGCAGGCATCCTGTAACGCCTTTGTTGTACGATGTCATATGATGCCCACTTATTGAAATGAAGGTGTGGACCAATAATAATCCTTTTGAAAAATCATGTGAACCGAGCTGTGTTGAATTTTCTTTCCAATGGCTAGGCATCATCTTGTCCATATGCTACACGTGGTTCACCAAGTTGACATTTCATTGGTTTATTACGTGGGATTGAGTTGTCATTCCTTGCTATCATTGGTCGTAGTCTATTACTATGAAAAGAGAACTAATATATAAGATGTCTAGTAAACTCGAATACATCATATATCAACAATGAATCATGTCGCGACTCTAAAGCCTCAAAACATCATCAAAAAATATAATTAATGTATCTCATCATCATGAGTCATCTACAATGAAATTAGATAAATAAACTAACGATTCCCTTTGCCCCTATTACGGGTAAAGGTAATGGCTCTAGAAACGACTTTTCCTTCGAAGGAAGAAGGCCTTAGGGCGAGCATTGGACTTTCACATCATGTAGAAGAAGTAGGAGCTAGACTTTGGTGTCCTCTATTGGTGCCACTGCCAAGTACAACTCGCTCTGTCAGAGTTCGTGAAGGTGGTGGAGTTGGTGCACTCCCAATGTCTATAGTCACCTCTTCTAAAGGTATCTGCTCACTCTACTCTGAAACATCCTCCTCTACCTCTCTCTCCCCTGCTACTGCCTCCTCTGCCTCCTTGTGTAACCAATCAGGGATTGATTTCATGATGCCTCTTGGTCTGAACCCTCCATACAACAGTGGTGTCAATCCCATCCAATGAAATGGCGTCTATGTCAGGTGTTTTTTGAATCTAAGTCGCCCATAATCGAAGATTGTAGTAGACATATACCATGTCGTTGAGGCGCTCGGATTCCAACCTGTATGAGGGTCATAAATTGTAAATTAGTAATTTAGATTCTAGAGGGTGATGGGGCATAAAATAATAAATTATAATTTATAATGAATTAAAAATTTAATTTGAAAATTTCTAACCTGTTGTGCTTCTTGGTGTGTATTTTCTCAAATACACTCCAATTGTGCTTGCATCCTGAAGAGCTACATGTTTGGCTAAGCACCCTAATGGCATGTGTACTCTTGTGCCATAGCTTGTCCACCAAACATCTACAACGAATTAGAGAAACATAAGAAAAGACATTGAAATTTGAAAGTTGAAAAGTTAAGAACTAGTAAGAGACATCGAAATTTAAAACTTAATGAAGCTTACCTAGCATTTTGGTTTTCCTGTCTTGAATAGCCATGTCAAAGCCAAATGTCCCACCAACCATTCTATATATTTCCATTTCTTTGGAAATCTCCGCACCTTCTTGCAGACTTGGCACCATCAAATCTAAAACCATAGGAGTAAGAGAATGCGGGGTTGAGGTAGATCCCTGTAGAATGAATGGGGCAATGGAGTGTATTGTTTCATTGATCATTTATCACTCTCCATAACAATAGCTGTTTCTCAAATCCATCATCCCCTTTGTCATCATAATAGGCACGGATGGATTCTTTGGCCCTATCCATGGCCTCATACAAGTAGTCCATTGTGGGTTTGTCTACATTAACCAATTGAAGAACCTTCACCAAAGGTTCGCTAATGGCACACACCTCCTCCACTCCTACCTAAAAGCTCTCCTGGTATGATACTAGCCTGCATATGGCCTCCCCTTCTGGTTTATGACTAAATGACAAAGCATGCCCACTCATATAAAAAGAACATTCTCTTCACCTCCCACATACAAGCCAAGAGAGATCGAAGAGAGATGAAGCTAGTGGAAAAACGTGTGATTGCAGGACGCACCAACTCCCTATTATTTGTGAATCTTTTCATCAAGCTAAGCACATATACATAATTATATATGAATTTTGTGATGTTTCTAGCCGTTTCAACAATATCCTTGATATAAGGAATTTTTTCCATATCCTCTAAAATCAAATCAATACAATGTGCAACACCAGGAGTCCAAAACAAGGTAGGATACCTCTGCATAAACTACTTGCCCGAAGCAACATAATTAGTACTGGTGTTTGTTATGACTTGGACAACATTTTGTGGACCCACCTCCCGAATGATCTCGTCCAACAACTCACATAATAGATTTAATAAACATTGTCCCCCTGGGACAATTAACTAAGAAGTTAAGAAGGGTCCTACCCTTTTGATCAATCCAACCATCTGATATCACGGTGCATCCAGTGATTTTCCATGATGCTTTAAGCTCGTCGAATCTACTAGTGCAATTGACCTTTTCATTTTGAAGGATAGGCCCTCTCAACTCATCATAGGTAGGGGCCTTGTACCTAGGGCCAACAATAGCAACCACATCAAACATAGGTTGATAGAATGGGTTGTTCTTGGCAATGTTAAAAGGAATGTCACTTCATAGGAAACACTTACCCACAAGGTCATCAGCCTCTTGGTTCTCTTTTATTTTGACAATTGACCTGATAGAAGGTTGTGCACTAGGTGTGGTTCTAGGAACAAAAAAAGATGAGGTCGATGAGGGCATTGTGGAAGGTGAGGTCGAATAAACACTATCACTTCTTCCTCCCTCGGATATTTCACCTCCACTTCCAAACTGAGCTTTCACAACTACCCTGTTATCTCTGGCTATACCATCAAGTGCTTTGTTGGCAATATGAACAATAAATTGATGATGGTTGTTAAAAACACTCTCTCCCTAGCAAGATGGGAGAAAACTAATGGGTTGTGGAAAAGCTAGCAAAAATCTAAAAAAAACCAAAAAAAGATGTGGAAATTGTTTTCGATACCTGCAAATGCGCCCACAGTTGAGGGAAATCAATTCCCACTCCACAATGAAATGGTGATGGCAAAGGGAAACTCTCTCCTCCTCATCCTTGGTTAAAGAAAAAATGGTCTCTTTCTCCTTTGCTCTCCAAATCTCTCTTTCTATTTGCAAAATGACAAAAAAAATTGAACTTTTTGGTTTTATTTCCACGTTTTGGCGATATTCCGGGTTGTCTCACCGCTTGCGATATTTACGATAGTATTGCCTGCATGCACTCAAAATCACGATAACATCGCAATGTCGGTGATGTTGGCAACACTGAACGATACTAATATTTCAGATTTTGATCCTCTTGAACAACCATATATGTTGGAAAATATTGCAGATTTTCATAGTAGCATTTTTCAGCCATATGTGACCATGGACATTACAGATTTTTTGGAGCATGTGGAATAGATATTTGGATACAACTTTGCAGATTTTTTCCTGCCATATATATGTCCTCATTTTTCTCATTTCGTGCATAATTTTCAGTTGAAACATATATTTTGGGGGTTGATTTTTGTTTAAGATAGGATGCTTTTCAGATTGTCATATCTTGCAGAAATTTCCAGCCTTCTTTTATGAGGAAAAATGCTGAAATTTTTCAGTTTTTAGAGCATGTTAATGATGGTGAATGTGCTGAAAATTTTCAGTGATCCTCTTATTTAGATTTTAGTGAATATGCATGTCATTTTTCAACTGAAAATCATGTTTTTAATGTTGGAAATTGCAAGATGTTGAGGGTAGATTTTATGATAAATCATTTCCAGCCATGTATTTGTGATCAAAATCTCATTTTCAGATCTGAAATTTCATTTCATACTTCGTATTTGTGCTTAAAAGAAGACATTTTCTTGTTGGAGCAGTCTACACCTTTAATTTTTGGAGGTGTAAATAATATTTTTATTGCATATTAGTCTCTTTGGAGAGGCATTTTGAAGACGTTTTTCAAATTGATGATGGGCTGCCATGTACTTTTTCCAAGCCATTTTTAAGCCTTCTTGAACATTGGATTGAGTTAGCATGTGCTAGAACATGTTACTCTTGTTCAAATCTTTGTATTGGCTGCCATCTTTGCAATGTAAATTTATTTTGTAGCCATGTTGTAAATATAATTCCTGTCTGTATTCATGCAACCTTTGACGTGACCTTGTGTTGGATCATTTCCAAACATAAGAGTATGATCCAAGGCATTGAAGAGATGTTTGGATGGTTTCGTTGACTATTTGACTTCACTTAGCCTCTTCTTGTTTCATCCAAAGTTAGATTAGAGTAGGATGAATGAACTCAACACATGTGAGCATTGGTTTACTTTCATGTATCTTTTTTGCATTATTTTAGCCAAATTTTGAACTCTTATTGATGTATCAAAAAAAGAGAGAAGAGAATGAGGATGTGGTGTTTGTGAATGTTGATACGTATCCATTCTTAACACCATGATCTTACCTCCTCTTTCTTCTTGATTTCTGAGATTCTCATGCACTCCCAAGAAGAGTGCATGTCCCCAAGTTGGAGCTAGTTGTTACAACTTATATTATATGAGATTCCATCTTGTGATTATTTTCATCACATTGATGGAGATTTGTTGTTGGTAATCTTGGAACATTGGAACGGCTTGGGAGGGATACATCTTCATGGAGCCTTTTTTCACTTCATGGCATCACATCATTTGATGGAGATCTTTGCTTGGGAGAGTGTCACTTCTTTTTGGTTGGATGGTGGTTGTGCTTGATTCCCTCTTCATGGTTGCTGATCTTTGATTGATGAAGCCTTGGTTAGACGTTTATGGTTTTAATGCTTTGGATTGATGGTTTTGAGATGCTCTTTTGTGTTGTGGTATATCGTTGGTGGATGATTATGTTGTTTATGATTGGCCCAACCTAACACTCATACATCTCGCGGTCTCCTTTTATTACGACTTTGGCACATGGTGGGGTTTATTAGGCTATACCACTTATATTCTCATGGTACAAAACCTTTATGTTATACTCCTCATTGTCAGACTTGTGGAGGCAAGTATGTTATTATTTTAATGGTGCCTCTTCCTTCTACACCATATATTAACCCTTCACCTCCTACCTTTGATAATGACACATATGTGGAGGTCACTCTATTATTTTATTTGGGGCCTTTTTATTTCATGAGATGGGCTAACCTTGGTACCTTTTATCAACACTCATGGGTCCTTTTG
>ML804853.1:131705-144561 GCA_009831015.1 Picea engelmannii | reverse complement strand
AGTTATCACCTTTTGTGTATATTTATACGTACTCTATTGTAATTATATAGATCATCAATCACTTCAATATCAAATATGTATTTCATATATATCTTTGCGTTTCTTCTTTCGCACTTCATGTGTGAAATATGGATTTATGAACCATCTAGTTCGTAACATTGGATCAACTTGTAATATTATAATTTTAATACAATTTTGTTCATGTAAAAGAGAAAAAATGACAATGTACTTGGAAAATACCTTTATGGGCAATATAATAGACTTGAAAGCAGTATCTGAAAATGATGTCACAAGGGAAATTGTTGCCCAGATTTTAATATTTAAAAAGTCTGAGTGATGTGTAATGCATTGATTAAACTTCTGTTCTATATTTTCTCAATTATTATTATTATTACTCTTGTATAAGCTAATGATGTCGATGTTTTCTCATAGACAATTATTTTGAACTTTACTACATTATTCCAGTTTCCTTTCCCACCAAATATTATCGAACAATAACAGCCATAGCAGATCCCAATATTACAATGATGATCTTCTTGATGTCCTATAGATTGTAAATGTATGATTTTGATAGAGTTGTAAACAAATAATGAAATATTCATATTTCTAAATTTCAGCATTCTATCTTAACAACATTCACAAGCTTACATCTCTATACATCTCCATATGTTGATTGGTTTGTAATATTGATTTTGAAATCTATTTGTTTCCATCATTGTTTATTTCATATGGATATTGCTACTAAGCTACATAATCAGCTCTAATTAGATCAACTTCAGTGTCAATGATGTCATTTATTTAACTATGATTGCCAATTATGGCTTCCACCAAAAAATAAAGTGAGAGAAATGACCCCCCAAAACTAAAATTTTAGGCCTATATTAGCCTTTTTTCAAGCCTTGATAGAGTTTTGGTTATTTTTTGATCCGAATTGGATCATTATATAATTTGTCATCTATCTTGGTACTTTTTGGATAGAAAAATTGGAGGAATTGGTTTGCAAGGCCCATTTTAGTGGCAGGTCCTAGTTTGGAGATTTTTGATGTGGAACCTTCCAGAGCTATTTTGAGGCATCAAACAACATTTTTGGAGGTCAAAACTTTGCAAGCATAATTCTTAGCCCCTCGACATTGTTTTACACATAGAGAGCTTTCCAATGGTGTGAAAATGACCTCAATCAGAGTTTGTATGTTGAAGTTATACCTCTCGCAAGTTGACCTACCTTTTTGGCCACCATAGTATTGATTGGATGCCATGTTAGCCCCCCATAAATCATGTGGGGCTAGTCATGTGTGGACTTTCCAAAAGATTCTAGAAGTTCCAAAACCCTAACACTAATTGAGGGTCGAGGTATGGAAAGCCCCTGACCTTAGATGACTATAAGACTATGTTAAACATTGCGCCGCTAGGAGGAGAGGGGGTTCCTTTCTTTTAGCATTGTACTTGTTCCATATTTGAGCAGAGCATCTAGGAGTGAGATTTGAGAGCATAACAGAGGAGGAAGAAGATTTTGTAGAGCCATTAAAGCCATATTGTCAAAGGTAACTCCATATTGAGTGCCCCTTTCTTTGTATTTGCATTTTTATAATTGAAGAAAAGCAAGTAGAGCATTGGCCTCACCTTTGAGCTGGGTTTTCTTCGATATTGGGTTTCCTAGAATACATCTTATATTCATTTTTGTGTGGATGGTGTATTCATTTTTTTATTCTTTCATTTTTTAATTTTAGTTATTTTCATAAATTTGAGCATTAAGCTAGTAATAATAAAATCTAGGATCTAAGGAAATAAATTGAATAATAAAAGGTTTCAGAATATTGCAAGATATGTTGTGATGAACTGTTCTAGTGGATCTCCACGTTTTTTTTTAAAACATATTGGTATCAGAGCTGTTTTCTTTGGGGCATTTGTGGAAAGTTGCAAGATTCAAGAATTGGCTTAAGAATGAAGTCACAAAACCTTAGACTGGAAGAACAAGTTGTTGATATCTCTTGCAACATGGCCCTCCTCATGGTGGCTCTAGCGAACAAGTTCGGACCTTTCGGGGAGGTTGGTGGCTCTAACTCAGAATTTGGATCGGATGAGAAATCGTTAGAAAATGAAGACCCAAAAAATGAATCGAAAATGGAGCTCGAGAAAGATCAACCAAGTTTTAGCGCTGTCACTCCTTCACAACCTTTGTTTAAAATGGAAGCGAAAGTGGACATCAACACATACCAAGGTGAGTTCAATGCTGTTAAGTTGAATCATTGGTTGCAATAGTTAAAAGTGTATTTTAGTGTCCATAATATAGAGGAAGAGTAGAAAATTTCATTTGCCAAATTGAAACTAGAGGGCCTGTTAGAAAAATAGGTGTGCTCATTTCACCATAGACAATATAGCAATGTGGTCACCCAACCATAGGCACAAAGGCCACACCCGAGCACCTTAACCTTGACAGATAGAATAATTCTGGAAGCAATCCAATAGCCAACCAAGGTAGTGCACCTTTCTCCAAGGCTAGCGCACCAAGCAAGAATAACCAAAGACCAAGCAGAAAGTCCAAACCATAACCAAGAGAAAGTCCAAGCCAAAACCAAAATGCCAGTTGCAGCTGCAATCCCTCTCCAAACTTGTGCACCACTGGTCTTATGCAGTTGTGAGAGTGTGTGTAACAAATGAGCTCTAGCGCCCTCTATTAATACTAGTCTATCTCACTTGACTTGGTCGACTTCTCTTTTTGGAGGCTAATAATTGAATATTAAATATTCTCTTAAGCCGACTTGTCTCCTAGGGTTATTATCCAATGTTTTAGGGTTTCTCTTGCTTCCCGGAATATTCTATCTAGTCTTGTCAGAGGTTACACGTGGAGGTTAATACCTCCCGCAACTACCATAATATCAACACTCCCTCCTAGCTAGGGAGGTATTAAAGGCAATGGTCTTGAGCACAAACAAAACATTCAACTGGTAGCATCATCATAGCCATACAGGCTATCTCATGATCAAAACATGAGCGGTCTTGAGCACAACAAACCATTCAACTGGTAGCATCATCATAGCCATACAGGCTATCTCATGATCAAATCATGAGCACCATCATTACTATCAACATCATTTGATAGCATCAACTACATTATCTCTCGAAGCCATACTCCATCTGGGTAATCGAGCATGATGTTGAATAAGTCACTATTTCACAGAGTGATACAAGAACCATTCTTCTAATTCAGACATATGTCCTAGAGGAATAACTGTTCCAACAGATGCTAGAAGCCATGCTTAGGGCTTCAAGGACTATTCTTCTAATCCAGACATACGCCCTAGAAGAATGATTGTCCTGGACCTTTTTCCACAGGGAGAATCCATTAGCATACTGACTATCCGTCTAGCTGGTAACCATCTCCAACACTAGTGATAGTCTCTATGGAAATTAGAATAATGCCATTCAATAGAACACAACTGTGTCTATCCATAGTAGTACACAACCACACCTAGTAGCACATGGCTACTAACCAGTGACACATAGTCACAATCAGTGGAATACATCCACCACAGTGGCATACAACTACTGTCCAAAGACATATAGTCTTCACAACAAACATATCATCTGATATCAACCTGCATAACAATATCATGATACAAATTGAGTCATCTGGGCCATTTTTCCACTCACATCTGTGAGATCTAGAAGAGCATGTGCCCTCAGAAAGTAAAACATCAACCATGGGCTATCTGGACTATTCTTCCACATCATAGAAGAATAACTGTCCCTGATTTCTGAGCCTGGACCATTCACTTAATTGGGCCATTCCTCCGGCACTAATCATAGTGCAACCTGGAGAGAATGAGTTTGCCCTAGGGAATCTCTATCCCTGATTGATGAACCTGGACCATTCACCTAACTGGGCCATTCCTCCGGCACTAATCACAGTTCAACCTGGAGAGAATGAGTCTGCCCTAGGGAATGACTGTTCGTACCATTTCCTATGGAAATGACTGTCCTACACCAACCTCCAAAACATACCATTCTTCGAAACTGCTCACAACTATGAACTTCGAAAGAATGATTGCTCGACGAGGCGGGCCATTCTACTTGACCACTACTCAGAGTGACTGCCAAGAAGAATGATTGTTCGAGACCATTCCCCCACACTGGCCATAAGGGGAATCACTGTCTATGGTACATCAACAATCTATCAGACTATTTTCATTACGAAAATGACTGCCCGATATGGACCATTTTCCAAATTGGAAAATCCCTGTCCGTCAGAAATCTCGAACCACTTTCCGAACTGGAAAGGAACTGCCCATCTTGGACCATTTTCCGAACTGGAAAACGATTGTCTATAAATCAATAACTTATCAGTGCTCCCTCCCAACCTGGGAGTAATCACTTCCTTTTCCAATAAGGAAGTTGTCTCCATGAGCCCCAACTTGTCTCTTAAGTATGCAAACTTTTTATCTTGGACAGAGGCCTTAGAATATCTGTTATCTGCTCATCTGTGGATATATACTAGAGAACTACTTCTCTCTTTTGGACTTTATCATGGAGAATATAATGCTTGATCTCAAGGTACTTCGACCTATCATGGAACACCGGTTTCTCTGAAAGCTTCACATGGCTCTGATTATTACAATATATCATGGTCGAATTTAGCACATGATCAGATGGTCCAAAAACCAACTTACAGAGCCACATTGCTTCTGTACAAGCATCACAAGCTGCAATATACTCTGCTTTTGTAGTGCTAAGTGCAACAGATTTTTGTTTCTTGCTAGCCCATGACATCGTGGCAAAACTCAAACTAAAACATATCCAAGTAGCACTTCTTCTATCATAGGAAGTTCTCGCCACACTTCTGATGTATATGAGATACTCTGCATCAAGTTGCTTGAATCCATACATGGTCTTTTTCCATTTGCATATATGGGTCTCTTTTTGGTATACCTCAAAACTTTGAGATTGCTCTGCATAAGCTTCTTTCTCAATTTGCTTTATTGGGAAGAACAATCTTTTACATGTAAATTTCAATCCATGGATACTGTAAGAGGTATATCTGGTTTACTGGAACAAGCTGTCGTCATAGTCTTCTCCTTCCTTTTGGAAGAACCTCTAGTTCTGAATCTCGCAATGCTTTCCATTCATAGGTCTTTTTCACATTTTCTTACATACACTGTTCTTCATCACAACTTCTATTTCTTCTGCTTGATTGCTTCTAGTGCATTCAAAACTTCAAACCAAGCTGGTAGTCTTATGATTCTCGGTATAATAACTAATTGTTCTAGATTTTCTTTCTTTCTTGGATCTTCATGTTCTTCCTCATGCTCCTTCTTAGCTTTTGGGTCCATGGAGTCTTCTATAGATTCCATGCCCTTTCTTCCTGAAGATTCCAACTTCTTCCTTTCATCATAGGAACATGGATGTAGATGAACAACCAAGGATACTTACGGCTTCTTTTCGAAGAAAACTTTTTCTAGAGTCAAACTGAACACGTGTTGCTTATCATGGCTGCTACTTTCAATGGGGAACATGGATAGATACTTTATAATCTTCACAGATTCTTCAATGGATCATATCATTTAGGATTATCTCCCTCCTAATCCTGGCTTCATGCACGAATACATGCTCCTCTTTTGGAATTCTGTAATCAACGCCCTCCATCTAAGAGAGTCCATGCTTTCGTCTGCATCCTTATTGCTTTCTACAAAGTGTCAAAAGTCTTATTCTAATTTCCTCTTGATTACTGACTTCTTTCCCTCCATCTAAGAGAGTCCATGCTTTCGTCTGCATCTTTATTGCTTTCTACAAAGTGTCACAAGTCTTATTCTAATTTCCTCTTGATTATTGACTTCTTTCTGATTTGACTCCTTCTGGGTCTCTTCAAGTTTGATTATGATTTCGACCTATTTGACAGTTGTTACTTATATAATAGATTCCTCAAGAATTTGTCAACGTACTTCATCTTCTTGTAGTCATCGTAATAGCAATCCTTATCTTGTTATTCTTCCATAAGTATTGTTTCATTGACCATCTTTTCTTCTAAGAAATAGATATGCATGATATGTATAGAAATTATGTAAACATGGTATGTACAAGAACTAGGTTATAGAAGAATATTGTTACCTTGACTAGAAGAAGAAGTCTGTTTTATTCTGCTTGGCTTTCTTTGAGGGTTCCCTTCCTTCGACAACTGTTGCTTCATCTGTTTCCTTCCTTTTCTTTAACTTAGGACAGTGGTTCCTATAGTGACCATATTTTCGACAGTTGAAGCATTGTATTTTTGACATATCCTTTTCTCGATTTGGTTTCTTCCTTAGACCAAACTTCCTCTTATTCTTGAAATTCTTGAATTTTGCTGTGAAGGCTTGATCATCATATTTTTTTTGGGATTTCTCTTTTGTGTTAATCCTTGATTCTTCTTGTGCACAACAAGTCCAAAGTTCTTCAAATGTGAGATACTCCTTTCATTTGTCATGCTTGCGGCAAATGCATCCCATGTCTTGGGAAGGCCATTGAGTGCTATATTTACTAGTTCCTTTTCTGAAATGATTTCTTCAATAGCTTGTAGTTGATCTCTTAATTGAGAGATTCTTACAAAGTATAATGTTATGTTGTCATCATCATTCGTTTTCATGTCACGAAGCTCATTCTTCATACTCATTACTTGTCCAATATTTCTGACTGAGAAGAGGCATCGTACATCTTCTTAAGATGAGAGATGTAGGGTATCGAGTGGTCTTTTACATAGTCCACTATGATACTCATAACGTTGATGCCATTGTCCTTGAACTTCTTCATAACTGCAACGTTCTGAGGTTCCTTCTCTTTTCCTGCTTGAAACTATGGTTCCATGATCTTTCATTTCATGATATCCAACACTTTATTCTTGGCAAGGATGAGGTCAATTCTTGTCTTCCATGCTCTGAAGTTAGAAGCCCCTTCTAACTTGTTTTCTGACTTCATAGAGTAGGTCATGACTGCGTTGACTTGGTCAACCTTTGACTTTGACAAAAAACTCAAACTTGACGTCTTGGCTGGCTGAGAGTACTAGGAGGTGCACTAGGCTAGGGCACACTAGGCTATCCAAGAATTAGGTCAAGCTCTTCACTTAAGGTGCCTTAACAAGAGGGTTAGGGTTTCGTGGCTGCAACAAAACTTTGACTGCAACTGCAATTGTAACTGAGCAAATATTCCCAATCTATTTTCCAGCGGTTAGACTGTCCGAAGTTAGTGTGGGCCCATAATTTGTTAGAAAAATAGGTGTGCTCGTTTCACCATAGACAATATAGCAATATTGTCACCCAACCATAGGTACAAAGGCCAGCCCCGAGCACCTTAACCTCAATAGATAGAATAATTCCGGAAGCAATCCAATAGCCAACCATGGTAGTGCACCTTTCTCCAAGACTAGCGCACCAAGCAAGAATAACCAAAGACCAAGCAGAAAGTCCAAACCATAACCAAGAGAAAGTCCATGCCAAAACTGAAATGCCAGTTGCAGCAGCTGCAGCTCCAGTTGCAATTCCTCTCCAAACTTGTGCACCACCGGTCTTATGCAGTTGTGAGAGTGTGTGTAACAAATGAGCTCTAGTGCCCTCTATTTATACTAGTCTATCTCACTTGATTGCGCCAACTTCTCATTTTGGAGGCTAATAATTGAATATTAAATATTCTCTTGAGTCTACTTGTCTCCTAGGGTTATTATCCAACGTTTTAGGGTTTCTCTTGCTTCCCGGAATATTCTAGTCTTGTCAGAGGTTACACGTGGAGGTTAATACCTCTCGCAACTACCATAATATCAACAGGGCCATGCACTAACTTGGTGGGAAAGCCACATGGAGACACTTAGGCTAGAGGGTGATTCACTAGTAACTAAGTGGGAGGTGTTTAAAACTCTCATCAAGTCCTAGTTCTTCAGGAAAAGGCAAGCGCAAAATGTGCAAGAGTACACCACCGAGTTCAGGAAAATGACAATTATGTTGGGTATATCTTGCAAGAACCTAGAGGCACTCCTCAAGTATCTGGGGGGTCTACACCACTTTCTACAGAAAAAAGTGATGCTCTTCAAACCTAGGATTATCGATGAGTTATGTGTGCAGGCATAGTACCTATAGAACATAGGCCATAAAAAGGACAACCAAGTGATTCTAAACAAAAAGATCACCAAGATGCTTCCTAGGATGGGAAGGAGAAGTGGAAAGGAAAGGACAAGAAAATGACAACCACTGCACATCAGTGCAAGGATCCGAACAACCACCGCAACCATTGTAATATCAATGGTCACACCGAAGATAAGTGTTGGAAGCTACATCCAACGCTGAATCCAAAGATTCATAAGAAGGATGCCAAGAAGAACCTGCAAGCCATGGATTCAAGCAACCTGGTAGAGAGTAGCTCGAATGTGGATGAAAAGATTGTCTACACTTTAGTGTAGGAGGAGGTGAATTTGAGTCGCCTTCCATCGCAAGGAAGAGAAGGGGACGACAAAACTCTTCCATACTAAGATCTAGGTCAAAAAGACCAAGGTAAATGTTGTATTCGATTTTTGGTATTGAGCCAACCTCATAGCAATTGATTTGGTCAATAAACTTGGGTTGAAAGTTCATGATCATCCAAGTCCATATACATTAGGAGATGGTAAACAAGGATGCATAGCTTAAGGTCACGAAACGGTGTAAGATCAAATTTGCTATAAGTGCAGATTTTATTGATGAAGTGGAGTGAGATGTAGTACTGCTTGATGTGTGTGGTGTAATGTTTGTATGCCCCTACATGTATACAAGGGATGCGATCTTCATGACCAGAGAAAACCAGTACCACCTGATCGAGGATGGGAAGCCAACCTCATAGCAATTGATTTGGTTAGTAAACTTGGGTTGAAAGTTCATGATCATCCAAGTCCATATACATTAGGAGATGGTAAACAAGCATGCATAACTTAAGGTCACGAAACGGTGTAAGATCAAATTTGCTATAAGTGTAGATTTTATTGATGAAGTGGAATTAGATGTAGTATCGCTTGATGTGTGTGGTGTAATGTTTGTATGCCCCTACATGTATACGAGGGATGCGATCTTCATGGCCAAAGAAAACCAGTACCACCTGATCGAGGATGGGAAGTCTTTCATCATCAATGCACACACAGGCAAATCAAAGAACTCTCTAGCAAGTGCTAACCAAGCCAAAAATTTGATCAGTTCTAGTAAGATGTATTGCTTTCCTTAAAAGAGAATCAGTGGGGTGATGAATCGGTAAGAGTAAAGGCATCCTTGGAGGGATGTACCAAAGAGCAGAAACAATAGTTGGAGGAGTTGTTGTAGGCGTACAGAGGAGTGTTCTGGGAATCTAAAGGGTTACCACCTAAGAGGGAAGTGGAGCATGAAATATAGTTATTGCTTGACTCCCCATTACCAAGTATTGAGCTGTATAGATAGTTTGTTTTGGAGGTAGACGAAGTGAAGAAACTGTTGGAGCAGGGAGTAATTCGACCAAGCACATCCCCTTATGGGTCACCTATCATCATAGTACCCAAGAAGGATGGGACTTGGCGAATGTGTATTGAGTCTTGACTACACAACCTTGAACAAGATCACACTCATGAATTGATACTCTGCTCAGGATTAATGATTTGTTAGACTAGTTGCAACATGCCAAGTACTTCACCAAGTTGGATCTCAAATCAAGATACCTCCAGGTATGCGTTAAAGAAGAAGACACCTAGAAGACCGCTTTCAAGACAAGGCAAGGTTTGTATGAATGGTTGGTCATGTCTTTTGGTTTATGTAATGCACTAGTTACATTTATGCGATTGATGAATGGTATATTGCATCCCTATTTAGATTCATTTTTAATAGTGTATTTGGATGACATATTGGTTTATAGCTCTACTTGGGTGGATCACAAACTTTGAAAAAGCATTAGCTATTGGCTAACTTTAAGAAATGTGAGTTTGCTCAGCAGTTGCTGTATTTAGGGTGTATGTGATTGGAGGAGGGGAACTCAAGATATATCTTGCGAAGATGGAGGCCATCCTCAAGTGGCCAGTTCCTACTATTCTCATTGAAGTTAGAAGCTTTGTTGGGGAAACATATTACTTACATAAGTTCATAACATCCTTTATAGCGATAGCTGTGCCGCTCCATGCCATAAACGCTAGTGGTAAGAGTTTCTAGTGGGGAAAAGAATCGGTAGAAAGATTTCAATGAGCTAAAACAAAAGATCAATCAAGTACTAGTCATTACCTTGCCTAACTTGCAGAAGCTTTTCGAATTGGAGATGGATGTAGGTGGATATGTCATGGGAGTGGTCTTGATGTAGGGAGGTAAGCTGGTATGTTATCATTTTGAAATGTTTCGTGAGGGAGTCCTTAACTACCCTATGTATGATAAGACACTCGATGGCCTGGTTCAACCTGTTAAGAAGTGGAAGCACTATCTGATGGGAAAGGAAACCACTATTCACAATGATACCAACCATTGTAGTATTTGTAGGCCTAGAGTAAGCTTCAACAAACCAAACATTTCAAGTGGATGGGGTTTTTTCAACAGTTTCATCTAGTCATCGAATATAAGAAGGGTAACACTAATCACCATTATCCATTATCCACATTGATCATCAACCATTGTAGTATTTGTAGGCTCAGAGTAAGCTTCGACAAACCAAACATTACAAGTGGATGGGGTTTTTGCAACAATTTCATCTAGTCATCAAATATAAGTTGGCAGACATGCTTTCAAGGCCATCAACATCCCAGATTACAGCTTTGGGAACTTTTATGCACACAAAGCCTTTTACTCATGATGCATACAAAGAGGTATACATAGTAGATGAGGACTTTAAAGAGGTGTTTCAATGGCTAGAGAGCCAAATTCATGTAGAAGAAGTTGACGGTAAGGCTAACTGTCATCTCCAGAATGAGTTTCTCTACAAGCTAGACAAGCTATGTATCCCTAAAGGTGAAAGATTGCAACTTCTTAGAGAGGCTCACACCTCCAAGGTTGTGGACATTTTGTTGTTGGAAAGATAGTTGCCAACTTACGAAGGTTTGTGTATTTGCCTAGAATGCAAGAAGATGTAGCTCGATATATTAGAAGATGCATACATAATAGAAAGCAAGGTTTATAACAACCATTACGGGTACTCACTCAACCTTGGGAAAGCATATCCATGGATTTTGTGGGTGGTTTTCCAATGACCATGAAGGGACATGACTATCTATTTGTGGTAGTTGATAGGTTCAACAAGATGTGCATTTTTATGCCTTTTAAAAAGACCATCAAAGGACAAGAAGCAACAAACATGATCTTTGAATAAGTTTGGGTGTACTTTGGGCTACCAAGGAGCATCATCTTAGATAGGGATTCTGGATTTTCTTAGTGCCTCTTGGACTGCACTTTGGGTAAAGATGGACTCCAAGTTGAAGAGACCTACAACCTTCCATCCATAGATATAAACTTTATATTTATAAAGTTTAAGTGACTTTTTGCTTTATGAGGAATAAAGTGACTTAAGTTGTGATAATGAGTGATTATATCACAACCGTAGATCTTAAGTGGCCTAGGATTTAATCTGAGCCATTAGACTAAATTAACTAAATAACTTCCTCATGAAGAGACAAAAAGGAAAGCTAGGGAAATAGACATATTCATTATTCATTTAATGAGAAGAGAGAGAGAGTAAGTGAGAGAGAGAAAGAGGAGAAAAAACATTGCAACAAACTAGGGCACGGATCCCAAGGATAAAGAAGACATGAATCCCAAGGAGAGGACAACAATTAATGCAGCAAGTCAGCCACACATGTGAGAAGATTTGGCATAGATGTCGAGGCAATAGTGCTAAAAAATTGAGGTAGATAGTACAACATTTATTGTGGGTACAGTGCACAGATTTTGAGGCAACCGCACAAGATTTAATGCAGGCAGCCATACAACATTTATTGCACTGCAGTACACATATTTCTAGGAGCAGGTTGTACAACCCGGTGTGAGGCACAGGAATCGAGGCAGAAAACACAAAAGTTGAGGTGCACTTGTTCTTGTTTCTCTTGTTGTAATTTCTAGAAATTTTTCTTAGAAACCCTAATAAAATTTCCTCTCTCTACAAGTACTAGGCTGAAACAAGGACACCACTGTCCAAAAAGGAAGCCATTAACAGCCTTAACAAACACTGTCCAAAAAGGAAGCCACTAACAACCTTAACAAAACTGTCCAAAACAAAACTACTATAGTAATAACAATAGTTAGAGGGCTGCCTTACAAACCCTATTAAGGGAGACAAACATAGGTCACCATAGAAGGAACAAAGGCAACATATAGGTGGCACTAGTAAAGGGACAGCAACAACAAACAGGTGCACCAACAGTGAGATAGTAGCAGCATATAGCAAGGAGACATCGGCAACACATGTACAGGTGACAGTACCAACAAGGAGACAACGACATGCTGGAAAAATACCCTTACGGGGAAGCAACAACAACAGATAAGAAGGATAAACCCTCGATGGCTACCCCAAGCAAAAATACGGATCAAAAGGAAGGCTGCACCACTTCTAATGACCAGAACATGGGAGCCGCAGTACTATACCAGCAAGAGAATGATCAAAGAGGGAGCCACACCATTATACCAGCAAGAGAAAGGATCCAAGGAGAGGGCCACACCCTATACCAGCAAGAGAAAGGATCCAAGGAGAGGGCCGCACCCTATACCAGACTGAACAAGGAGCTGCAACAAAACCTCAGATCAAGACTCTGTTAGGAGGAAGGAGAATGAGTGAGAGAGTGAGGGGAGAGGTCTCGCTTTTATAGTTTAGGTGGGTAGGTTAGGGTTTGTAAATTAGCCCTAAATTTAGGGTTATATTAAAACCCAACAATTAAACAAAT
>ML804853.1:92041-131655 GCA_009831015.1 Picea engelmannii | reverse complement strand
GTATTTGCCTAGAATGCAAGAAGATGTAGCTCGATATATTAGAAGATGCATACATAATAGAAAGCAAGGTTTATAACAACCATTACGGGTACTCACTCAACCTTGGGAAAGCATATCCATGGATTTTGTGGGTGGTTTTCCAACGACCATGAAGGGACATGACTATCTATTTGTGGTAGTTGATAGGTTCAACAAGATGTGCATTCTTATGCCTTTTAAAAAGACCATCAAAGGACAAGAAGCAACAAACATGATCTTTGAATAAGTTTGGGTGTACTTTGGGCTACCAAGGAGCATCATCTTAGATAGGGATTCTGGATTTTCTTAGTGCTTCTTGGACTGCACTTTGGGTAAAGATGGACTCCAAGTTGAAGAGACTTACAACCTTCCATCCATAGATATAAACTTTATATCTATAAAGTTTAAGTGACTTTTTGCTTTATGAGGAATAAAGTGACTTAAGTTGTGATAATGAGTGATTATATCACAACCGTAGATCTTAAGTGGCCTAGGATTTAATGTGAGCCATTAGACTAAATTAACTAAATAACTTCCTCATGAAGAGACAAAAAGGAAAGCTAGGGAAATAGACACATTCATTATTCATTTAATGAGAAGAGAGAGAGTAAGTGAGAGAAAGAAGAGGAGAAAAAACATTGCAACAAACTAGGGCACGAATCCCAAGGATAAAGAAGACATGAATCCCAAGGAGAGGACAACAATTAATGCAGTAAGTCAGCCACACATGTGAGAATATTTGGCATAGATGTCGAGGCAATAGTGCTAAAAAATCGAGGTAGATAGTACACCATTTATTGTGGGTACAATGCACAGATTTTGAGGCAACCGCACAAGATTTAATGCAGGCAACCATACAACATTTATTGCACTGTAGTACACATATTTCTAGGAGCAGGTTGTACAACCCGGTGTGAGGCACAAGAATCGAGGCAGAAAACACAAAAGTTGAGGTGCACTTGTTCTTGTTTCTCTTGTTGTAATTTCTAGAAAATTTTCTTAGAAACCCTAATAAAATTTCCTCTCTCTACAAGTACTAGGCTGAAACAAGGACACCACTGTCCAAAAAGGAAGCCACTAACAACCTTAACAAACACTGTCCAAAAAGGAAGCCACTAACAGCCTTAACAAAACTGTCCAAAACAAAACTACTATAGTAATAACAATAGTTAGAGGGTTGCCTTACAAACCCTATTAAGGAAAACAAACATAGGTCACCATAGAAGGAACAAAGGCAACATATAGGTGTCACTAGTAAAGGGACAACAACAACAAACAGGTGCACCAGCAGTGAGACAGTAGCAGCATATAGCAAGGAGACAACGACAACACATGTACAGGTGACAGTACCAACAAGGAGACAACGACAGGCTGGAAAAATACCCTTACGGGGAAGCAACAACAATAGATAAGAAGGATAAACCCTCGATGGCTACCCCAAGCAAAAATACGGATCAAAAGGAAGGCTGCACCACTTCTAATGACCAGAACATGGGAGCCGCAGTACTATACCAGCAAGAGAATGATCAAAGAGGGAGCCACACCATTATACCAGCAAGAGAAAGGATCCAAGGAGAGGGCCACACCCTATACCAGCAAGAGAAAGGATCCAAGGAGAGGGCCGCACCCTATACCAGACTGAACAAGAAGGAGCCGCAACAAAACCTCAGATCAAGACTCTGTTAGGAGGAAGGAGAATGAGTGAGAGAGTGAGGGGAGAGGTCTCACTTTTATAGTTTAGGTGGGTAGGTTAGGGTTTGTAAATTAGCCCTAAATTTAGGGTTATATTAAAACCCAACAATTAAACAAATTAAATAATTAATATTTTAATCATAAAATATTAATTAGAATAGTCAACAAGTCAAGGCGGCTAGCAAAGAACCAAACCACATAAACATTAAGGAGGACGTGGGTCAAGCAAGGGTTGCAAAGATAACAAGGTCAAAGGGGGGGGTTCTTCTTTAATGGCAGAATGTCCATAAAGGTCTCATGATATAACTTATAAGCTTTTATCATCCCAACACAAGAAGAAGGTCAATAATGTGATCATGTTCTTCTTAACTGATCCTAGGTCTCATAGACCATCCCGAGAGAGAAGAAGATCACACATCATCTTGGCTTGGTACTTAACCAAGGAACTGCCTGGTCCCAGACCATGATACCTCAGAACGCAACTGGGGGCCCTAGATCACAACTAGGGTCTTATCCACCAAGGTACACAACCAAGGATCAATCCAAGCATCGAGCTAGTATTCCCTGGAACACATCCAGGGGCCCTAGAACACATCTAGGGACTTATATCATCAAATTGCTTGGTCCCTGACCAAGAACCCCAACAATACACTAGGGGCCCTCACTTGGGTCTTTTGCCATGGCTCTAACTGCTTGGTCCCAGACCAAGAACCCTAGGAGTGTACTTGGGGCCCTAGATCTCAGCTATAGGGTCTTTGCCATCCTCCCGGAGAATGGCTCTTGCAGCTGCATTAATTTTAACAAACTCAAGGATAATAACTATGACAAGCATGTGACAAGGACAATATGTCTCCTAGGAAATACATAACTTCTAGAACAACACCTATATAAATAAAGTTTAGGATTATTAGGCTAACAATCCTGGGTGGATCTGGATCTGAATCTGAATCGATATCCCATTCAGGGATCCCCGGATCAATCCCCCAGAGTGGACAGATCCGATAACAGAGGATATTTTACACACTATTTTGGTGAATCTTGAAATTTTCATGACTTGTGCAATTACAATCGAAGTGAGAGGATGCTCAGTATCTAAACCAAGTATGGTAAATAATCCTACTTCTGTTAACTGTTATCATGCTATCTACCAAATTCACCAGATGTGTTTTACTTCTTCAAGACAATTGTCAATATAAGGCAGAAAGTAGATTCTATGATATCCTGTCTTGTTCATACTATAAGTGAAGAAGTCATTTAATAGGAGAATCTTCTATATGCCTCATGATTCCTTGGATAAAAGTCCTGAATTGCATGTGAAGATGTCTATCTTACCTTGCAGGAAAGGCTGTGTTACAGGATCCACAACCCATGTGTAAGATCTGCAGATCCGATCCAGATCTGGATTCCGATTTGCCAGGATCCATCATGGAAGTGGATCCCCTGGAGATCTTGAGCCCATGAAACAGATCCCATGGAAAATGAAATGGATCCTGAAATTTTGAATTAGATCCTGAAACTTGAAAGTTATTTTTTGACCCACTGATCCCCTAGAAAATCGATTTTTAATGAAAAACTCCCACAACTCTAAACACCTAAAGGATAAAACCCGAAACCCCATTCCTGGTCAAGGTCTGATCTATCCTTATGTCAAGATCTGCTCTTTAGGTCTGATATATCAAGGTCTGCTCTCAAGGATTGATCTATCATAATGGTCAATGTCTGCTCTCAATGTTTGATCTATCATTATGGTCAAGGTCTGATCTATCTTTCTGTTCTATGCCGTTGTTCACTTCTTCCACACTGTTATTAGTCCTGCCATAGCCTTCAAGAAAACCACTTTATTTACTGCTGCTATGGACATGTGAACATGGCACACAAAGATGCTGTTATGACCTGCTTCATGTTCATGCTGAAATGGTCTTCAAAATTATCAATTATCACTTATGGTTATAACTTATCAAATTATCAGTTATGGTACATGGATATCTCATAGTAATATGCACGGGAACTCCCTTTTTTGTTGACAACTTATAGTTCTACTGTTGTGTTTCCTGAATGATTTTGATTCTTATCACAGCATTTGTGCTTGTGCAAAGCGCTCCACAAGATCCCAATTTTGTGTAACAATTGGAAGAATCTACCACTATCACCTAAATAAAGACTTCCCTCGTTGTAGTGATGGAAGGAGGTCCACCACAAAGGAGGTTTTTCTGGTGACCTCTGTAAAACAATAAAAGAAGATACTAACAGGCAGAGTATGCACATTCTTTATGAAACATAATAATGGCTCAAGACAGAACATAGACAGAAAACTGAAGGAGGTAATATATTATTTATCTCAACAGAAAAAAACAATACAAAAACATGCTAGCTGGCTTCTTACAGCCTTTTTTCTGTCAATGAAACCAGTACTCCTGTAGCTTATGGTTCGGATTCCTGTAGCTTGTACAGACCTATACATGTCGGGATTCTCTGCTCAGAATGAACCCGTACACAATGTATCATGTATTTTTCTTTTGCTGTGACCTATGTAAAACACCAAGTGGCTAAGACCTTACTTGGTCTGTGTATGCAGAGGTACACGTGGCTTCACGGGCGCGTACAGGCAGGTCTGCCCACCACTCGTTTTTGTCTCAGTCCGCCTCCATCCACACTTGATCTGGATTATTTTCGGCACGAAATGAGAGCGGAGATATAATAAAGAAATGTACAGAGATATCTCGGATATCTAATAATATAACAGAAATATATTAGAGATGCAACCATAAACACAGAGATACAATAATGCACAATTTCTATTAATGAGTGAAATGTACAAAACTGTAGAAATACAGAGTGAAAGACTCGCTAGAATGGCAGAAGCTTATCTCTAAGAAGAGATGTGACTACTACTCACATTTGCAAGAAGATGATTGTTACAATGAGGCTCTAAAGGCCATTTTAACAGAAAGAAAATCCAAAACCCTAACCCCAGAAGATGAAAATCCAACAGTTTTGTGGACCCCGTTTTGGGTAGTTTGGTGTATCAACTTCCTAGGGGCGTAACTTTGGCATACAATCTCCGTTTGGGGCGCACGATAGCTCGTTGGAAAGATATCGTCGAGGAGATTCATTTTGGGGGCTCAATTAGAGCTCTTGGCTATTTTTGAGGTGCTCGATCTCGAAAAACCTTCATTTAGGCTCTCAAAATGGCCTCGAAAGTTTAGGAACCGAAAAACTGCGAAAAATAGTAAATTTCTAGAACACTGTTTTGAGCCAGTTGGAATAGGTGGGTGGCCACCGATATCCACCTTGATCAATCCTCCCTCCTTAGGAAGCTATGGTCTCCATTGCATTGAGTTCCCTGGGGAAAGGGAAAAGTATTTGTTGAATCTGCATCTTGATGAGCTGGTTGCCTCGCTGGAGAAGTTGCGTTGCTTAGCTTGTTAAAGGCTGTCACGAACCTGTGGCTGGAAGGGTTGGACCTTTTGAACTAGCCTAGCTACATGATATGACTGTGTGCGGAAGGAATCCTTGCGCTTTGCTTCAATATTGTCGAACTGCTTCCATTGGATAAAAGGTGCTTGGATCGAGGCTGAAGTGGTTGTAGTGTCTTTATGTTCACCTTTTGAACAGATTGAAAAGACGCTGAATTTTGTAGTATGAGATACTACCTTGCGGCATTGTTTAGGCGGGACAATAGTTGGAAATACCTCTGGTATCCTGTAGAGATGACCCCCCAGAGTAATAATGACACTACGGGGTCGAGACTCATAGATAGCATGGCGCTTCCACATATACAACTGGCCCAAGAGAACATCACAAACATCCAGTGGGGAAACATCACATAATACTTCATCCTCGAAGGGATGGATGCCATATGACAATTGACACTGCTGGCTGACACGAAGATCTCGTCCCTGGCGAAGCCACCCGATGTTGTATGGATGCGGGTGTGGTGTTGTCGACAATCCCAACTGTTTGACGACCTCCTTTGAGATGAGGTTCTTTTGGCTTCTGCTATCAACAATAAAATGCAGCGGGGTCTCCTTCACCCACATTTGTGAATGAAAAAGGCGCTCCCCTTCTTTAGGATCTGCTGGTTCTTCTGGTTGAATTGTTGCGGTCACGACAGTAGCAATGGGGTCTGTGTCGATGATCTTTCTTCTACCAGTATTTTCTGAATTAGATTCTGAATCAAGGTTCAGATCCTTGTCTTTGATCTCGACCACCAATGACTGTTTTGAGCGACATTCATCAGTGTTGTGTCAGGGGCTTTTGTGGAAATCACACCACTTTCCAGCGTCCTTCGTCTTTCCGTGACCCTTCTTTTCCTGTGGCCTGGACTGGTTTTCGGGAGTCTGTTTGTTAGGGTTGTCTTTATCATACTTTGGTTGTTGTGGATTTGCAGATTCAAACTCTTGTTTGTTCTGGTGCCTAAATTTCTACTCTATTTTGACAACATATCGATAAGCGGCTCCCAATGATGAGATGTCCATAAACTCCATTTCAGTTTGTATGTATCTATGTAGAGCCCCATGATATTTTAGAACCAAATGCTGCTCAGAATCTTTGATACCCAGCTTGGTGCTCAAGGTATGGAAGGTATTGGTGAACTTCGACAGTGCTTGGTCCCTCTCTTGACGCGGTGTGGTCCATTTCATGTACTGGTCGTCATAGTTATCAACAGGGTAATACTGCTCCTTGATCGCATCCACAAAAAAATCCCAAGTGGGCTCAACCCCATATATTCTAGAATCCTCTGTGGAACTTTGCTCCCAGTAAGTTTCCCACCAATATTTGACATGGGGAAGAGCCTTAAGGAGTGCGAAGGTGATCTTTTCCCTGTCGGAGAAATTATGAATAGAGAAATAACCTTCTAGCAGATTTAACCATTTTTCTAGGGCATCAACATCTATCTGTCCTTCAAATACGGGAATATCAAAATTAACTTGTACCTTGAAAGGTGAGGTGCCTTTAAAGTGGCCGTTTAATGAAGACGCGCTGGTTGTTATCAGTAGGCGTTGAAGGATGTGGGAAAAATTCTCCATCATTTTGACCCTCTGTCGCGTGAGAGCTTGCTCAAGGAATAGATTAATAGAATCGTTTGCTTTGTCATTTTTATTTTCTTCCGCCATGGAGGGCTTCTTGGGCGTGCGAGAGCGATTGTCCTCAAGAGAGACAAGCTCGAGACCCAACTTGCTATACTTGGACCTCGTCGGTGACATGCATTGAAAAAACGATCAAGAGCAGCTTACTTTGATCCCACCGATCCAGATTATTTTTGGCACGAAATGAGAGCGGAGATATAATAAATAAATGTACAGAGATATTTCAGATATCTAATAATATAACAAAAATATATCAGAGATGCAACCGTAGAAATAACACAAAGATACAATAATACACAATTTCTATTAATGAGCGAAATGTACAAAACTGTAGAAATACAAAGTGAAAGACTCGTTAGAATGGCGACAACTTATCTCTGAGAAGAGATGTGACGGCTACTCACATTCGCAAGAAGATGATTGTCACAATGAGGCTCTAAAGCCCATTTTAACATAAAGAAAATCCAAAACCCTAACCCCAAAAGATGAAAATCCAACAGTTTTGTGGACCCTGTTTTGGGTAGTTTGGTGTATCAACTTCCCGGGGGCGTAACTTTGGCATACGATCTCCATTTGGGGCGCACGATAGCTCGTTGGAAAGGTATCGTCGAGGAGATTCATTTTGGGGGCTCAATCAGAGCCATCGACTATCATTGAGGTGTTCGATCCCGAAAAACCTTCATGTAGGCCCTCAAAATGGCCTCGAAAGTTTAGGAACTGAAAAATTGCTAAAAATAGTGTTAATTTTAATGACAAAATCAGTAAGCTAACAATTCTGTCATACACTTAACAACCTAGGGATAACTGTTTGTAAGAACTTTGAAATGTCTCATACCCACATTCAGAAATTTCCATAAGCAGAACTACACATTTCTAAGCAAATATGTGGTGAAAATAAACACAATGGACAACATTCAATAACCCATGAAAAACTCAGAAATTTAGGCAAAAGCCAGGGAAAACCCAAATGTGGGGAAACCCAGAGAGAGAGAGAGAGAGAGAGAGGGAGAGATTTTATTATTCAGCTTGAGGAAAGTACATATCAGCAACAAACTCTGAATTTCCAGCCAAGAGAAAATACCCCTCAGCACCAAAACTACCCCCCACAATTTCTTCCTTGAAAATCGTGCCAAATCCATACAACTGTACGACCCACTCAAAAAACAATGCCTAGAAAAACGTACCCACAGTGTGCTGTACAACTTGAACAGTACGGCCCAACAGTAGCAAGAAAACACTCCAAACAGCCTCGATTTTCATGCCAACAAGCTGCCTCAAAAATCGTTCCCTCTCTCCTTGCTATACGGATCCGTACAATATGACCTCCAACTGCAACAAATGATATCAACACACACATAAATTTTCCCTTGGGATTTGTGCCCACTTTGTCTTGGGAAATGTGCCCACTAAGCTCCTCACTTTCCTTTCTCAAGCTCTCTCGGAAAATCTCTCTCAATCTCCTTCACTTGTATCTTGCACACTACCCAATGCATTCTTTTATAAATCTGAAAATGACCTTTTATTTCCCAAGTGTGTTTTCACCTTTCCAACCCTAAATCCAAAGGCAAAGATCTAATCTTGCATTTTTCAAGATCAAGGGTCATGATTCATTCCCTCTAAAATGAATCACTTAGTATTAAAGTACATTTCACTTTATTACATAAGTGCACTTTATGGAATAAAGTCACTTTAAAATTAGAAGGTACACTTTATTAAAAAGTCACTTTAATAAAAGAACCACTTTACAACTTTATAAAAAACCCATTACAAAGTTAAGTGCCTAGTAGTGTAAACATAAGGTTACATCCGCATACAAGACAAAACATGTGGAGTACCTCTCGAGCTAAAAGGTTACCAAATAGTAAATTGCAAGAAGATTGTTTTGAGTCAGTTGGAATAGGTGGGTCACCACCGATATCCACCTGGATCAACACTGCTCGACAACACTCGCATGATAGTCCGTTTCCCTTTTTGGTGTAGGGTTGGAGTGGGTCCCTTAACTCGTGAGAGATCCCAACCATTGGATCTTCCCTCTAAAGCAACGACTGGGACTTAAACTCTCATTGACCCAGCTTAATCTCACTTTTGATTATTCCTCACTAAATAACTTGTTAACATTCCCTCTTAGTGAGGAATGTGTTTTCTACAATACCCAATTTTTTCACGAAAATATTCAAATTTCCCTTTTGGCAGTCCTTTAGTCAGAATGTCTGCAATTTGTTCATTTGTGGAAATGTACTTAAGCTTTACTACCCCCTTTTGTACTCTATCCCTGATGAAGTGATATCTGATTTCAATGTGCTTGGATCTATCATGGAAGACTGGATTCTCAGACAACTTGATACAGCTTTGATTGTCACAGTAAATTATGGTGGCATCCAATTTAGTGCCAAACAGGTCAACAAGAGCTTTCCTGAGCTAAATGTCTTCACAACTAGCTTGGCTGACAACCATGTATTCAACTTCTGCTGAGTTGAGTGCAACTGATTTTTGTTTTCTGTTGTACCACGATATCATCCCTGATCCTAAGGTGAAGCAACAACCAAAGGTACTCTTTCTACAATGGCACTGCCAGCCCAATTAGAGTCAGTATAGCCTGAAATCTTGGCTTGGTCTCCTTGTTAATATTGCAACCCATATTCTATTGTACCCTTCAAATACCTCAATATGTGTTTTGTTGCAATCCAATGTACCTTTCTGTGGTCCATCATATACTTACTGAGAGTGTTGACAACAAAACATATACCGGGCTAGGTATTGGTTAAGTACATCAAACACCCAATTAATTGTTTATAGATACAATGTTACCAGAACCGAACCGGTCATTGAATCGGTCAACCCCAAAAACCGGAATCGAACCGGAATCGGGAAAAAACTGGATCAAAAAACAGGTCACTAAAAATACATAAAATATTCAAATTTTGAAAAACAAATACATATTCATGTGCATCCATGTGAATCCAAACCATTATACACAAATTTGCAAAGTTTCTCATATATATTCATGTGCATCATGTGAATCCGATTCCAGAATTCAAACCATTATACACAAATTTGCAAAGTTTCTCATATATATTCATGTGCATCCATGTGAATCCTAACTATTATACACAAATTTGCAAAGTTTCTCATATATATATAACAAGTAATAGTGTATAAATCCAAAATAGCACTAAGAGTAAGTGCACTCCATGAGTCCATAGTCATATGAATATCTGAATCAAAATACATCATCAAAAAGGCTCTAAATGGCCTATAAAGTCCAAAAATAACTCTAGAGTCTAGGCTAGACTCTAGAGAGTAGAGACTACACAATCTAATAATCTGAATCTGCATACTGAAAGGAAGCCTCAGAGGACTCGGACTCAGACTCAAACTCAGAGTCATCATCTACATCCTCAACATGAGTAGACTCAACAGGGGGATTCTGAGCCTGGCTTGATTCCCCTGGTCTAGAAGGCAAAGATACAGATGCAACATCGGTGTACACATTCTCTTGATGTGGCTTGGGATCCAAATCCAACCAAGAAAGGTCTTCATGGTCAAAAGTTGCTGGCTGAGTCTCCACAACCCAATCTGATGAGGGATCAACATCATCCAAGAATATGTTGTTGGATTCAGGGATCTTGTTCATCAATTGGTTGTGCCTCAACCATACTGAACAAATACCATATCATTCAACCGTTTTTGCCCTAAACGGTTTCTCTTCTTGGTGTGTATACGCTCAAAAACACTCCAGTTGCGTTCACACCCAGAAGCACTGTATGCCTGGCTCAATATACGAACTGCAAATTTCTGCAATTCATGGCACCGACTACCAAATTGCTGCCACCAATAAGCTGCATGTAAAGACAAAAAATATTTAGCAAAGGAGTTTGAAAGTTTGATTTAATTTTTGCCATGAATAATATAATTGAAAGACTTTACAATTACGTACCTGGTGGATCTCTTGCTCTACTTCGAACATCCATAGCCATGCCAAAGGTACCAATACTCATTGAAATGCAAGAGTTTGTTGTGTATCTCATCTTGTTTGTTGGAATCAGGGACCATGCGCTCAATGCATTTGTATAATCCTTCTTTTACCTCCCCATCTGCTTCAAAATCTTTTGTGTAATGGTACCTTTCAAAGACTTAAAACTTAAGAGTCAATGAGTTTGAACTTTGAAACATTAGCTAAAGTTTAAACATTTGCAAATTAAAATTTAATAATATGTCTTAAAAACTTTGAAATTACTTACTACTTACTTGGGATTCAAGTAATATCCTGCAACATGTAAAGGCCGATGGAGTTGTTTATTCCATCTTTCATCAATGATTCTCCACAAAGGAAGATACTTTTGCCTTTTACTTTGATATGCTTCCTTTATTGCCTCCTTGGTCTGATCCATGGCCTCATAAACAAAACCCATGGCTGGTTTATCACCATCCACCATTCTCAAGACTCTCACAAGAGGCGCACTAAGCCGCACTATCTCCTCTTCCCTTTTCCAAAATGCTTTCTCATGCACTTTTTCAACAATCTCTTTGCCTTCGGCCTTCTTGCTCCATCGATATGCATTCCACTCATCACAAGAGAACATCTTCCTCAGGTTGGCTTTTTTGGTCAATCATGGATTGCAATGTAAGAAAATTCATTGCAAAACGTGTGGTAGCTGACCTGACAAGCTCTCTTCCATCCATGTTTTTTCTCATAAGGTTCAAAACCCACGAGTGGTTGTAAATGTGCCTTGTTATGATTTTACATTGTTCCACTGTTTTTTTCACCCATTCAATTTTCCCAATATCCTCAAGCATGAGGTCCAAACAATTGGGCTGCACATGGAGTCCACCAAATGGTACGATGCTTTTCCTCTAACATCCCTCCCAGCTGCAACATAATTTGCGGCATTATCTTTGATAACTTGTACAACATTCTGCACCCCCACCTCCTCAACCACTTCATCCAAAAGACGAAATAGTAAATTTGCATCTTTCACTTGATCAGATGCATCCATTGATTTAAGGAACATAGTTCCTTTAGGGAAAGCAATAAGGAAGTTGAGAATGGTGTGGGATCGTTGATCAATCCATCCATCAGACATGATTGTGCACCCTGTTTTAGACCATGACTCCTTGAACTCTGTGAGGTATTCCTTTACTCTTTCAACTTCATTTTTTAATAGATTCCCCCTAATATCCTCATAACGTGGTCCCTTGAAGCCTGATCCACATGAAGCTACAACATCCAACATAGGTTGATAATAAATAGACCTTGCAACATTGAAAGGTATGTCTGCATCATACCACCACCTAGCAATGCATTCCCAAGCAGCCTCCCTTTCTATCTTCTTCCATTTTGCATCAGTAGTGGGCTGAGAACTAGGGGTAGTGCGGGGTAAAAAAAAATGAGTCATGTTACCATGAGGCCTTTTGGATCCTGATGCACCAACACCACTTCCACCAACGTGTTCTACTTCTTCCTTAGGATTGGTATAAGGATCACGCCCAGGGATTGGGAAAGCAGAGGATTCCTCAAAACTAGACATTCTATATTGAGGATCACTATCAAATCGAGTTCCACAACTACTTCTCCCCACGTCTTTTTTAGCCTTCTCAGTCTTGGCTTTATCTGCTTGAAAGCTTTCAAGAAGGCCCATCATCTCAGCGTTTAGTTCATCAGAAACTTCCAAGCATGGTTTTATATTCCCCCTTGCATTGGCTAGATGTTGTTTGATCCGATGAATACCTCCCCCACCAACCTCCTTTTTGCAATAATTACAAACCATTGACCCATCAATCAATTGGCAATGAAGCCATGCTGGATCTCTCTTTTCTTTAGGAGCCATGGAAACAAATAAAAATCTGCAAATAAAAACCCTTTGTATTTTTAATTGCTAGGAGAAAACAACAATACTTTTTTCGGAGAAAACAACAACAATTTTAAGGGGAGTAAGTGCATAGTTTACATACCTTGAAAACAAGCTCCAGATCTGCCCAAGAAATATGCTCCAAAATAGCTCCAAATATGCCCAAGAAATATGCTCCAAAACAGCTCCAAATAAGCTCCAAATATACTCCCAATCCTCTCCAAATCAGCTTCAAGAAAAGAGGCAAAATAACTCTCCAAATGAGCCCAACAATCACCTCTCCAAAGCAGCCTAGCAACCTCTCCAAAGTAGCCTAGCAACCTCTCCAACTCAGCCCTGCAATCAACTCTCTAAACTCAAGAAAAACCCTTGGCTCAAAAACTCAAGAGAAGCCAAATGAGTAGTGTGAGTGAAAGAGAGGGGGTGGGGTTGCCTTTATTGCTTCATTAGGGGCTCTAGACAATTCTAGAAGCTTCCCATGCATGCCCCTAACCCTAAAATTTAAAAAAAATTTAATTTCCCCCTACCTTTTTCGGCCGCGGGCATCTTCAGCAAAAAAAACCGGTTCCGTACGGAACCGATCGGTTCAGGCAAAAAAAATCGATTTCGTACGGAATTGGTCAAGAGCGGTTTCGTGAGGCGGTTCAGACCGGTCAGGGCTCATAACTGGTTGGACCGGTCGGTTTTACCGGTTCCGGTTTGGTTCTTGTAACTATGATAGATAGTAGGATTTACCTCTTCTAACTCACATGAACTTAATTTCTTGAGATTAGTGAGTACGAGAATGGTCATGGGCTTGCAGTCCTCCATCCCAAACCTCTTGAGAATCTCAATTGTATACTTTCCTTGACCCAGAAAGGCCCTACCCTCTTGTTGCCAAATTTCAAGTCCAAGGAAATAGTGCATTAATCCTGGATCCTTCATCTCAAATTCCTTGGCTAGTTCTTGCTTGCAAACTGCTATAAGAGTTTTTGCTTCTGTCAAGAAAAGATCATGAACATAGAGTACAAGTATAAGAATGCTACAACTTTCATAAGGAGATACAAGTTTGGATCAACATCACTTTTGATAAATCTAATACTCTGTAAATAGCTGTCAATCCTGGAGTACCAGGCTCTGGGTGCCTATTTGAGGCCGTATAGAGATTTCTTTAGATGATAGACATAGCTAGCTCTGTCGTGGCTTCAAATCCCTTGGGTTGTTCCAAATAGACTTCCTCTTCAATACTGCCATTAAGGAAAGCAATCTTAACATCCATTTGATGTATTCTCCACCCCATCAGAGTGGCAATAGCAATGACGGTACACGTGGAGGTGTATCGAGCTACTGGGGCAAACGTTTCTTCATAATCTACACCTTCCTTCTGAGAGAAGCCTCGAGCAACAAACCTAGCCTTGTGTTTGTCGATGCTTCCATCTGCTGCATGTTTTATCTTGAATATCCACTTGGAGCTGACTACAAATTTATTTTGTGGTCTGGGTACAATTTCCCATATATCATTGTTTATTATGGAGGCATACTCTTCCACCATGGAATCCTTCTAGGGCTTCCTTACAATGGCTTCTTCAAAGCAAGTTGGTTCTGAATCAATCATACTGCTCATGAGAGTAACATACCTTGAATACCTCTGAGGGGGTACACTTGTTCTAATTGGAGTTTTTGGAGACTCTACCTGTTCATTTGCTTCCTTCAACAGTGGTTCAACCCATTTTGGTTTCCTTTTCTTGGTAGTTGGTTACTCTTCCTCTTGATATTCCACTATGGGAAGATCTGCCCCTGCTGATGAGATCTTCTCCTCTTGATTGGGGGATTCAGTTTCAGAGGTGTCCTTGTCTTGATACGAGTTTCAGAGGGCTCCCTCTTCCTCGAACTTTATGTCTCTGCGTAGAACAATTTTCCTGATGGTGGGGATATATATTTTGTCGGCTTTGGAGGTCTCACTGTAACCCACCAAAATCCTATTCTCGGATCGAGCTTAGTCCTTTTCTCAGCAGGGATATGGTAGTAGGCAACACACCCAAAGATCCTAAGGTGACCGATGTTTGGCTTCTTTCCGGTAAATGCCTCCTCCGGAGTCATGTTTCCCAGTACTTTGTGGGGACTTCTGTTTTGAAGATAGACTGCAGTGTTGCAAGCTTCTGCCCAGAGAAACTTAGGAAGATTCTGATCATGCAACATAGCTTTTTCCGCACCTGCAATAGTTCTGTTCTTCCTCTCTGAGACCCCATTTCGTTGAGGGGTATAAGGGACTGTCAGTTCTCTTTTGATTCCAGTATCAGAACAAGCCCTCTTGAAGGCATACGAGGTGTATTCTCCTCCATTATCAAACCTGAGTGATTTTATCCTCTTTCCTCTTTGAGTTTCAACAAGGGCCTTGAATTCGAGAAACCTCTTGAGAACTTCTTCTGAGGTTTTTCCCGTCAAGAAGTAAATCTAGGTTTTCCTGGAGAAATCATCTATGAAAGTGATGTAGTATTTGAACTTCCCTCCTATGGATAATGAGGACATGGGACCACAGATATCTGTATTAGGTCGAAAATGCTCTTGGACCTTGATTCACTCTTGGGGGAGGGTGCCCTTACATACTTACCTAGAACACACCCTTTACATATTTCATGGTGTTCTGAAGTGACTGAGGGCATTCCTGTCACAATCTTACCCAAGATTTTGAGGGCACTATGTCCAAGATGAGTTACTCGCCTGTGCCATAACTCACAGTCCCTGGTACTGTTACTGCTTGCTAGAGCGTAGTGGGAGTCAAACTGTAATTTATACAGCTTGTCCTTTCTTACTCCAATGACTTGTTCAGATCCCTTGCTCAACCCCCTGGGCTTGATGTAGGCCCTTCGATCCTTGAAGGAGACCTCATAACCCTGACTTCTAGAGCTGATACTGAGACCAGATTCTTCTTCAGTCCAGGGACATAGAGGACACCTGATAGGTAGAGAGGCTTGCCAGACTCCCTCTCAAACCTTACAGTTCCGACTCCCTTTGGATGGTAGGCATAGTCATCAGCAAGTAGGATTTCAAACCCAAATTCCTTCTCACTCAAGTTGCTGAAGTAGTGCTTGTGGGTAGTCATGTGATTGGAAGCTCCACTCTCTATATACCAGACCTCACTGGTTTGGGTGGAGGACATACATGCCATACACACTTCCTCTGCCATTTAAATAGAAGAGAACTGTACCAATTAACCTGGCTCTGATACCATGTAAAACAATAAAAGAAAATACTAACAGGCAGAGTATGCACATTCTTTATGAAACATAATAATGGCTCAAGACAACAGAGACAGAAAACTGGAGGTAATATATTATTTATCTCAACAGAAAAAAGAATACAAAAACATGCTAGCTGTCTTATTACAGCCTTTTCTCTGTTAATGAAACCTCCTGTAGCTTATGGTTCGGATTCCTGTAGCTTGTACAGACCGGTACATATCAGGATTCTCTGCTCAGAATGAACCCGTACACAATGTATCGTGTATTTTTGTTTTGCTGTGACCTGTGTAAAACATCAAGTGGCTAAGACCCTACTCGGTCTGTGTATGCAGAGGTACGAGTGGCTTCACGGGCGCGTATAGGCAGGTCTGCCCACCACTCGTTTTTGTCTCAGTCCGCCTCCATCCACACTGCTCGACAACACTCGCATGATAGTCTTTTTCCCTTTTTGTTTAGGGTTGGAGTGGGTCCCCTAACTCGTGAGAGATCCCAGCCATTGGATATTCCCTCTAGATCAACGGCTGGGACTTAAAACTCTCATTGACCCAACTTAACCTCACTTTTGATTATTCCTCACTAAATAACTTGTTAACAACTTCAAGGGATCAAATAGCAAAATTAGCCAAGCCTACAACCCCTATCTTTGTCACCTGATGGTTAGGTCTAGGTCTAGGAGAGAAAATGGAAGGTAATGAATGAGGTAATTGTTGCAACTGTATGAGACAATAAACCCTTGCAGCATAATATAGACAAATATCAAGTTATATAGTTCAATAATGACCTCTTAGACACTAGATAATCAATAAATGCTATGGCTGTTGCAAATTACAGCAGTAAACAAGTTGTACAACAGCAATTAATGTTTTGCAACAGCAGCAAGAAAAATTACTCATAAATGTAGCAAACTCGCATGAAAATCAAGCCTTTATCATGTACAATATTGTCCAATTGCTAGATGAAATTTCCGAGTGACATAAAGCCACTTTTCCAAGTGTGTATGCATCAAATTAATGTAAATTTCAGTGGTTGTAGCAAACTTTTATAACAACAGCAATAAATAATGTTTGTTTGCTAGAATTAAGGTTAGGAAAGTTAGTAGGGTGTTTGAGAGATAGAGAATAATGATTTTAAATACTACTTTCACCACAAGAACAACTCTAGACTAGTGTCGTTGTCCTCTAGGGCTTATAGAGTCAAACATGCACAACCTTGAAGATTGATCTAGATGAGATGAGAAGGGTTAGGTCTAAACCCTAAGGTGCAAACACTCTTGGGCCTTAGGACTAGACCTTGAAGAAAATGGTTCCTAGGGTGTAAACACTCTTGGGCCCTAGGTGCCTTTTTCCTTCTTGTTTCACCTAGGTCAAGGATCAAAGACTAAGGTTAAAACCCCAAAGTGCAAACACTTTTGGCCCTTAGGTTCTTAACCCTAGCAAAGAATGCTTTCACAACACTTGGACAATGAAACTTTGTGAAGGAAAGAAGCACTTGTTTCCTTCCTAAGGTTTCAACAAGAAGAAACTTGCAACAAGATAGTAATTATTACCTCAAACATTAGCAAAAGATATAAAATTACAGAAATTACTTACTTCTCCAAGTTGCTAGACCATCCAAAACCCTAGTTGCAGAAATAAACCATCCAAGAGAGCAAACACATCCACAAAAATCCTTCTCCAAAGTAGTGGATGAGTTCAAGAGACCAAGAGAGAAAATAACGAACTTTTTAGAGTTGGCCTCCCACAAGTGTGAGAAAATGATGATGAAAATGAATGGAGTGCTAGCCTTATTTACAAGGAAAACCCTAACACTCCAAAAGTCACAAAATGAAAAGTCATCTCTCTTTAAGTGGGGCCAACCCCTCAGATTTGCCTTTACAAATGATAAATATGCAAAAGTAATACAAAAATGGCCACACGTGTGGTGACATAATGCCCCCAATGGGCTAGGAGGGCCTCTCTAAGGCCATGTGTCATCATCTAAGGTGCAAAGGAGGTGGAATCATGCTACAACCTCTCTCAAACTCATCATTGGTGCCCAAGTGGCAACAAACCCCATCATCTCCATCAAACCCTATCATGACGTCATCACCTAAAAGCCCAACGTCCAAGGTGCAAGGGGTGGCGTCTAAGGAGGAGAAGGCTATGCATCGTCTTTGGGTGTCCTCCAATAATCTCCTTGTGCAATGTCTTCCATCCAGTGCAAGATAGCCTCTGGGGTGTAGAGCCCAGGGTGTGGGCTTCCTGCACATCTCTATGCCATCATGGCCAAATCTGTCAAAAACAAGTCCATCTGTCCATCGTCCAAGGTCTTGAAGATGTGAGAGCCCATGTCTGAATGTGTCAAGTCACTGGGTGACTCACTACTCGACATCACACGTGCCAAATCCAACAAAAAGGCACAATGTCCTAGGTGAAAACCTGGGGCATCCTTCAAAGAACCATGTCAGGGGCATCCAAATCAAAACATAATATGAAATCAAGTAAGCCAATGTTCATAAGATATATTAGTCCTTTAATCATGCAAGTAAGTTGTTACTTAAGATGTAAGCCACATGCATAATTCACTTCAGTATCCCCTTCAAGTATCACACAAGCTCGGGACTTTATGTAAGTTGGCAAGTTTGAATATGGGAGGGCCTTCATCAAACCCTATTAGGTGTGCGGTGTGCCAACCAAAACAGTGAAAGAAAAGACCTAGGTAGAGGGATAGGTCTAGAGGGAAATAGTGAAAGAAAAGAACCCTTCAAGAGTAAGTGTGATGATGGTATGTGTTGGGCTTACTTCATGGTTTATTGTGTCATTTAATCCATTTCTATGAGCGCCTTTGTGGAGGGTGCGCTTGCTCTTGAGTTACCACTTTCTAGGTGCTATTTTTCCCAGACCCCTTTATTTGCCTTTCTATTTGTCCTTTTATCATATTTGCAAGTCCCCTTTTATAAGGTTTCAAGCTATAACATCACTGCTTGGGACTAGGGCGAGCACGAAAAGGGTAGAGCTCAAGTTTGGATTGGCTTTTGAGAGTCCTTTGCTATTATTCCTTTCTTTCTTTAGCATCATTCTTTTATTCTTTAACAGCGGCTGCAATCAACCTCTGGGCCTTCAACCCCTCTTCTCATGAGAGAATAGATCATGACCCATTACCGAAGTTTAGTACATTGCGACAAGCTCCAGGATGGAAAGTGTTAAGTACGATGGGGAATGGAACATTACCCTTGTGAGGACCCCCCTAGTAGTACCCCTTTTCCTTGGGCATTGACAACATAGGACTAAGGCACAAAAGCTGGTCACCAAGGTGAAACAAGGCAACAAACATAACTTCTTTAGCCAGTGATCAATTATCCAACTTCAACCAATGATCTTAATCCACTTGCCTGGTAAATTAAGCACAACATTTCACATGAAAAGATTAGTCATACCTCGTGGTGACGCTGGCTTACCATCTCCCATACATTGAGTTTGGATGCGATGAGCTTGGCTGATCTGCAGTAGAGAAGGCAATCTGAGGGGGGTGCTGCCGCTGGGTTGCTACCTGTGGACATGCTGATCATCATCATGGTCGGGATCATTATCTCCATTGTGGGCCACGAGACATGATCTCCTCTAGTTACCCCTAGGCATGGGGGGTAACAATTCTTAATCTTATTTTTCTTTTAATTCTAAAAACATTTTTATATTTTTTTGTACTTGCCATTTGCCCAGTGTGTTCAGATTCTGGCTTTTCAAAAATCTGGCAGAAGCGTATCCGGATCTTGGTAATTTAGAAGAAAGGTTGTCTGCATGAAAGGGTTCAGTCAATCGAATGAGCTTTGTAGGTTCTTTGCATGGAAGGGTCCTGTCAATCGAATGAACTTTGTAGGTTCTTTGCATGAAAGGGTCCTGTCAATCGAATGAGCTTTGTATCAGGGTATTTTTAGGGGCGAAATTTTGCCAATTGACTATTTTTTGGCCATTTTCTGAAAAAATATTCACCAATTTGTTAAAAATTCGCCCATTTTTTTACAAAAATATGATTAAAATTGATAATATTTGTCAAAACTTTACAAGTTTTAATAGTAAAATATGTTTCTTTTATTGAATATTCGCTTACATATCTGTATGTATGATTTTTCAAACCGAAATAGTCTCCTAGAATACAAAAGAATCCGTCGCCCGAAATAGTTGTGTATTTATCTCTCTAGCTTCCAATCAATTTGTATTATTCCTGTAAGTTTTGAAACTAATTTAGTTTACTTGAACAATGAGCTTGGTGGCTGCTGCAGGAGATATGTCAGTTCTTCGGGCGCTACAGTAGCTGATGTACTAGTACAGCATAATAGTAGAGTGTCAGATCCATGTTATGGATGAGAAGAAACCGCATTCAACTACCTAGTTCATTCGTTTTAATTGTTTACGGTTCTTTTGTATTTCATCTTCAGTAGCCCATTTAAGAATCGGTTTTTTCTTTCCTCCTATGTACCATTTGGCAGTAAATATGTTTGTGCCTTATATGGTAGCTGATTGACTGAAAAGTGATTGAAAGTATCCACTTGAATTGCTTTTGCATTCATTCATGGTAACATAAATTTTGTTTTACCACAGACCCTCATTGTGGTTCACAATTGATAAAGCAACCATAGAACTCTGGCACTTTGGTGTCATGAAGGCAATGATTCGATTGTGCAGGTTTTGCTGAATCTTCTTTATTGTGTTGTTACTATAGCTTTTATGTTTTTAACATTTTATTAAGCATTTTTGCCCTTTGTGTTGTGGAGGATAGTTTGAGTCTGCTTGCTTTTCGTTATCTTTATTTTTCAATGAGCTTACCATCACCTTTGTACAAAAGTTTAAAGAACAATGTGCAAATTTAAAAACGAGATTGTCTTTTACCAAGGAAACTGATAAAGCTGGTTTTGCTACAGAACTTCAAAAAATAAAGGATCTAGCGACGGGAGTTGAATCATTATGGATGGCAGATTCTGAACACAGCAGCAGTTCCCCAAAACACACTGAAAGTAAGCATTGGCATGAGAATAATGTGGTGGCTGATATGCCTAATGGCTCTCATATTGAAGAAAAGACAGCGACGAAATGTTCATCTTGGAAAATGGAACTCAGCAAGCTCAATGAAAAACTGAAATCACTACAAGAGGAACTTGAAGCAGCAAACAAGAGAGCATTATTTGAACATATGAAAGTGGAGGAGCTTGAATCCCAATGTCAGAATCAACCGATTAAACTGAAAGAAGTTGAGGGGCTTCCTGAGGCAACTGCAAGCGAGTTGCAACTATTGCAAGAAAAATGTCGAGAAATGGAAATGGAGTTGGAAGAACAGTATAAAGAGAAGATGCAAGCTGAAATAGAATTTCTGATATTAACAGGTTCAGCTCAGAATGACATTGCTCTGGTGGAAAATGAAGCATCTATTCTTCAGGAACAAAAAAGGCTAGTCGTTGGGCAACTCCAAACAGCTTTAAAGCTAAAAGAAACAGAAGGCCATGCTCTTTCGTTAAAGGACCAATTAGTACAATTGGAGAATTCAAGTGCCGATTTGTTAGAAATGGAGGAGGTTCTGGATTTGCACAACAAAGTGTGGGGGTTCAGTGTGTTCTCTTTCATTCAATTTATTTTGTTATGCTTGGCCATTTTGTTCATGTTTTCACAATCTCCTCATACATCAAACTTGGTTCCGACCTAGTTGTTATCAGTGTAGATTTACATTTTTGGAGGAAAAGCCGAAGTGTTGTTCAACATTTCTAGGAAGTACTATATTGTGATTGTAAATTTCTTTGGAGTCTATGACAAATGTGTGCTCGTTTTAATGAGCAACTTTCAAAATGCAGCACTAGTGTGGTCGAAAAGCAGGTGATAAATTCTGGTTGTATCTATAGACCGGTCACAAAATGTCTATAGAATGTCAGTAGTCAACCGGTGTTTTTTCGTTTTAGATATTGGCTTCAAATATTCGACTCGTAAGTTTTTTCATCAAGGTTTCTTGTACATATATCCCTGAACAGGCATGGAATTTTCATCTAGAAACTGTGCACAAGCTTGTGATAGTTCCTGATATCCCCGAGTAGACATGTAATTCTCATCTAGAAACTGTGCACACGTTTGTGATGATTCCTGTGCTAGAGTCTAGGCATCATATTTTCATTTTTGTTTATTCAGGAAAGTAGAGGACAAGATGGTTGAGCTTGGAATAGTAAATGGAAACCACAATTGAGACAAACATGATGTGCCAGCTAATTATTCAATTTTTTACAACATCAGTTAAGATAGATTATTCTGGGATTCATGTTTCCGTTGATATTGTCATAGACATCATAATTTTTTTTTCACGTTGTTTCTGCATTCCCCTTTTCTGAGGTCTTGTTTCTTTTATAGCCAAACAATGCAAACTTATCAGGAAATAAGAAAACTGGGTCTCTTCCCTGTATTTACTATTAATAATTTTGGAAGAAAACATAAGCATGTTTTTGACAACTTGCTTCCTCTAAGCAATCAACAAATAGCTATCATCTTCCTATTTTGTTCATTCTTATCTGAATAGTCTCGCTGAGGACAAGAAGCATGTTCACAAATGTTCATATTAGTAAAGATTTTAGTTTACAACCCTTGTGAATGGCTGCCTCCTATTTTGTTCATCTTCTAAACAGCCTTTCTCAACGATAGAAAGCTTGTTTTGTGATTTCTTCTACTGTGAAAAAATTCTATAGGTTTTCGGTGCTCTCTTGAAGAGCCCAGTTATTGAAAAGCTGCTTAATGTTTGGAGACGTCTCTAATTGAGCTGTTTCAGCTCAGCAGTTTCTGAGGATGGCTCACTACAAAATATCCCTGCTCTCCTAAGACAGTGGCTTAAAACATAGTTCACTATATATGTGGACACTATCTTGCTTCTCATAGTGTACTCTGATGTATTGATGTGGATTTCTTTTTGGGAATCAAAATGCTTCCTTAACATATTTCCATGTCTAGCGTCCACCACCTAGCAAGAGGTGGGAGGTTGCTTACACTGTACAGCCACCCGGCCCGAGCCTATGGTCTCTGGGTGGTTCAATGACCCGCTTTGTGGGTAGCACGTCGGCCACTTCTTGTGAGGATTGAACCTTGGAGGGGGCTGCAACCTGTTTTCACTGACCTGGCTCACCTCTTGTAGTTAAGATTGTGGTATTCAAGCTACCAACTTTTCTTGATTATTGTAGGAGTTAATGCATCCAAGAAGTTCACTTTTGTTTTATGTACTGGGGTCTGGACTCTGGACTCTGCTTCCATTTTTGAACAGGGCATTAGATGGAGGCTTTTAGAACTACAGGGATTAATATCCATCTTTCTGTGCACCTCCCATTGCGTGATTGTAGTTTTCATCCAAGAGTATGTTTATGTCCCACGGCCAGGGTTTTCTGGGAATTTTTTTATTTTGATTTGAGATGGTGAAGTTGTTTTATGTTCTGGGGCATCTGTCTGGACTCTGCTTCCATTTTTGAACAGGACATCGGATGGTGAATTTTAGAACTACAGGGATTAATATCCATCTTTCTGTACCCCTCCTATTTCGTGATCTTAGTTTTCATCTAAGATTATGTTTATGTCCCACATTTGAGCTGATTTCATCTATAAGATTCAACTAGGATTTTTTATGTTGATTTGAGCTGGTGAAGTGAAGGGCTCAAATGCAAACTTTTCAACAGTCCAAATTTTTGAGCATCACTATCTACCCACCCACGATTTTGGTCTTGCCCACTTAAATTTCCCTCGTATGATTTACTGTTCAAGTCATCATGCCTTGATTATGCTCTTACCCACTTAAAATTTCGCTCATTGGATTACGGTTCACTGTTCAAGTCATCATGCCTTGCAGGGAATGGTATGTTAGAAGCTTGGTATGTTAAGCTTACTGAGATGATCTGTATTCTGAAGATTCGAGTAACACATTAATAATAATTTCTGAAGTCAACTATACTTGAGCAATTTGCATAATGTAAATGAACTTCTTGTGATACAGATGCATAATCAGTTTGTTGAGTATTTGTAAACTTATTATATATTGATTCAGTACTGACGTATTTATAAACCTCTTAATTTAGCTTTAAACCTATTTATTGCCTATTTATAACATTATTTATTGTTATAATGACACTGTTCATTTTATTAATTAGCTTGAAGCCTATTTTCATTATCGAATTGTAAGATTTTCATTATGATATGGTTGTACAGATTTTGCGGTAATATTATATTTTCAACCTTATCTTATAGTTTTTATTTGTTATTGGGTATGTGTAACAGTTCTGGGTGGGGGAGATCTTTGGTATTGGGTATCTGTAACTTCACAAATTTAAGAATAGAGAGCGTTTCTTAATAAATTAATTAATTTTGATCTTAAAGATTGGAAACCATCTCTTAAGATAAACAAATGTTGATCTTAAATTTTGATTATACTTGAGATTAATAAATAAATTAGTGTTGAATTTAATTTTGATTATACTTGAGAATGATCAACAAAAAAAATTGAGCTTTGCATTTATACTCGAGTGAGTTTTCTGATGCTTCATTTGTTGAATAAATCTGAGACTGTTCATTGTTAATAAGTCTGAATTTACGCTAATTAATTGTTAAAGGTGCATTCTTTATCCAATTTTAATATGGGTTAAAATTCATGCGACTCCAGCTTGGAAGTATTCCTCTTTCTGTTGCCCGTTCATTCCAACGAATTAATGGAGTTGAAATTCACGAGGCATTCTTGCTATTTAACTTCATCTATAACATTGATTCGAGTTTCTTGAGAATTCTGAATAATAAGAGATGCATAGAATATAGAATAAAGGTGTTTGGATCGAGCCACAATTCTTGGAGTTATAATAAATGAATAAGAATTGGTTTAGTGATATTACATTTAAATTATATCTACATGTTGTAGATGTTATATCCTTGTTATTTTGGAGTTTTTTAATTATATTTGTTGAAGGAATAAATTTGTTAGTTTGGAGTTTTTAAGTATATTTTTTTAGGTATAAATTTGCAGCGGTATGATAAAAAAATATTTTATAATTAATCATTAAAAAGGTGCGGGTGCGGTTTAGGATATTCTTAAGGAATTAAATATTATATTTATTGAATTAAATTATACAAAATATGTAGGCAAATATTAAGTAAAATCATATAATTTATTATTAAAACTTGTAAAATTTTGTCTAATATTATTAATAATTTAATCAAAATTTTGGTTAATATTATTAATAATTTAATCATCAATATAAAAAATGGGTAAATTTTTAACTAGATTATTGAATATTTTTTTCAGAAAATATAAAAAATAATTAAATGGCAAAATTTTGTCTCTAAAAAATCCCAAATGATTGAACAACAAAAAACCCAGTTAAAACCCAGCTTCATCATAAGATGTCTTTCACCAATGAATGAGAAGAACATGCAGAGTTTCAACACTAACAAAAATTTTCGTTATATTCTTAAATTTTTGTTTTTACATTTTTGAATTAATCAATGAGAAGAACATGCAGAGTTTCAACACTAACAAAATTTTTCATTATATTCTTAAATTTTTGTTTTTACATTTTTGAATTAATCAATGAGAAGAACATGCAGAGTTTCAACACTAACAATTTTTTTTATTATATTCTTAAATTTTTGTTTTTACATTTTTGAGTTTTTATACATGGTCAAAAAATTAAAAATAATGACGAGTGTTTATAACCAGTATCTTCATAATTATGCTCTTAAATCTATCTTTTATACAATTTTTGAGTTTTTTATACATTGTCAAATTTTTTTTTGATGATGGGTGTTTATAGCCAGCAACTGATGAGAGACAGATAGACTCGATGACTATCAATGAGAGGGATATATAGACTTTGGTCTCTGTAAGAATCTTCTTTATGTTCTTAAATCTTGTTTTTTTTTTAAACATTTTTGAGTTGTTAATACATTGTTGAGAAATTAACAATGACGATGGGTGTACTTATAAACTCAATTATTATATTCAAAGAATTGGATGTTAAGAGTATGTTTGAGAAATTGGCATATATAAAGTTTGAAAAATAAAGAGTTTGTGATAATAAAAAGACATGTATAGCATGGAGAATAAAGGTTGTTTTGTTTGAGTCATAATTTTGAAGGAGTTGTAGCAGCATGCGTAAGAATTTGTTTATCGATATTTATATTAATGTTATATTATCATTAGTTGTTGAAGGCTTTCTTTAATGTAAATTCAATTGACAAAATGAAACAATGTGTTAAAAGTGAGATGCTTTCTTTACTGTGAACGAGTGGTGTTGTTATTTGCTTCATCATGAGATGTCTTCCATAACTTATAGACTTATTGTAACATCTTGGCAGTTGGTTAGAGTGCTTGCTCCACCACAGGGCAAGATGGAAGAGTCGAGTGAGTGAGTGAGTGCTCGGTTTGGTCCATAGAGGCAAAAGACTTCTTATATGGCGAAGTCGGGTTCTTTGGGTGTGCGTCGTGCCAAAAACGACTTCACCAAGATTGCTTGAGACAAAAGTTAAGGAGAAATCTTGATCGAAGCTGTGGGGAAGGTGGGTGCTCCATGGAAGACGTGTGCCCCACCGAAACAAAGGGCATTGGTTGGACGTTTCGACAAGGAAGGCGCCCAACTAACCGGACGAATGAAGAACATTAGATGGTTAGCTTGGATGCCTTGGGCGCTCGTTGTGCCAAGAGGAGCCAACCGAACGGAGGGAAAATGTGCATTCAACGCTTAGCCAAGAGATTGGTTGACGGAGTGGTCACGAACTTGATTTGGGTGCCAAGAAACGAAGAAAACATGTCGGCTAAGTAAGAGCGTGCCCAGGCAAAAGGAGTGCGCCCTTTGGCAAGTCGACTTGATTCACTAAGTGGACAAAACGACCAAAAGACACGTCACTCCATGGTGAATGGAAGCATCGATTGGGAAGGACACACATCTATATAAGCCAAGGGAGGAAGTCATTTGGGAAGCAGGCAAGGTTGGAGTTGGCAAGAGACGTTCTTCATTATCGCAGACTGGGGAGTTTTGAGGCAACGACCAAGTAGAGAGGGCGAGCTCCCCCAAGGAGCCAAGTTGACCCTGGTGGGTGACTTGAGCTGCCTTGGGGAGGCTGAAATAAAGAGCAGGTTGGGCAAGTCTTTCTTGAAAGGAGCTGGTGAACAAACGAACTGTGGTAGTGAAGGGAGGTCACTCCAATCTGAGACAAAGACAAGTCTGAAATGAGCAAGGTGACAAGCGCACTAAGGCAGAACCACAGGCATTGCAGAGACGAAGCATGAAGAATTTCGTTCCACTGTAGCGACGAAGGAAGGGCACACGAAGGCAGCTCATCGAAGACAAGTTGTATTGTTTTCGCACATGTTCTTTGTAATTGAGTGAAAACTCCTTTGTACAAACCTTCTTTGTGTGGCACGAGTGTTTGGCTCGACACATTGTTGTTTTGTTTTGTGTAAAGATGTCTTGGGTATTAGGCCGTTTCCACTGCCCACATATATGTTTCGCTTCTCTTCACTGTTGAAGCTAAGTATAAGAAAAACACAAACATAACTTAAGTACGAACGAAATCAGAGGAAGGCGTAGCTCGGGTGGAGTAAGTCGGTTTAGTCTTGCCACTGAACGAAAGACGTCGGTGCTGCACGATGACAAGGAATGTTGGGTGTTTTCCGCCATCCAACCAGAGGTTTTCCAGGCCCATGACATGTGGTATCAGAGCACACATCAGAGTAGACTACAGAAATTGGTTTGATGGACAATTTGGTCACCATTGTGACTTAAGATAGCAAAACGAAGTTTGGGTCATAGGGAAGACAACTGAGCACATTTTCCACCATGCCAACTTTGTGTTGTGCACTACCAAAGATAGTAGATGAGTCAGTTGGGTTGTGGACGACGATCACAACTTTCAAACAAGGCGACTTGTTGCAGAGTCATGCAAGTTGGTTAACAACAAGTGACTTAACGATCGATGGATTTATGCATGGTGTCCTGGTGCGGAAGCATTTTAGGGTGCGAAGATAACAAACTAAGAAAATAGGTTCGGTTGAATGCATGGAGAAGGTGACTTGACGAAGTTTTGCATATTGCTAAGTTGAGTTGAAGGCTTGATTCATTTATAACATTGATTCACGTTTCTTGAGAATTCTGAATAATAAGAGATGCATAGAATATAGAATAAAGGTGTTTGGATCGAGCCACAATTCTTGGAGTTATAATAAATGAATAAGAATTGGTTTAGTGATATTACATTTAAATTATATTTACATGTTGTAGATGTTATATCCTTGTTATTTTGGAGTTTTTTAATTATATTTTTTTAAGGAATAAATTTGTTAGTTTGGAGTTTTTAAGTATATTTTTTTAGGGTATAAATTTGCAGCGGTATGATAAAAAAATATTTTATAATTAATCATAAAAAAGGTGCGGGTGCAGTTTAGGATATTCTTAAGGAATTAAATATTATATTTATTAAATTAAATTATACAAAATATGTAGGCAAATATTAAGTAAAATCATATAATTTATTATTAAAACTTGTAAAATTTTGGCTAATATTATTAATAATTTAATCAAATTTTTAAAACATATAATTTATTATCAAAACTTGTAAAATTTTGGCTAATATTATTAATAATTTAATCATTAATGTAAAAAATGGGTGAATTTTTAGCGAGATTGTTGAATATTTTTTCAGAAAATATAAAAAAATAGTTAAATGACAAAATTTTGTCCTAAAAAATCCCAAATGATTGAACAACAAAAAACCCAGTTAAAACCCAACTTCGTCATAAGATGTCTTTCACCAATCAATAAGAAGAACATGCAGAGTTTCGACACTAACAAAAATTTTCATTATATTCTTAAATTTTTGTTTTTACATTTTTGAGTTTTTATACATGGTCAAGAAAAAATAATGACAAGTGTTTATAACCAGCATCTTCATAATTATGCTCTTAAATCTATCTTTTATACAATTTTTGAGTTTTTTATACATTGTCAAATTTTTTTTAATGACGAGTGTTTATAGCCAGCAACTGATGAGAGGGACAGATAGACTCGATGACTATCAATGAGAGGGATATATAGACTTTGGTCTTTATAAGAATCTTCTTTATGTTCTTAAATCTTGTTTTTTTTGTTAAAACATTTTTGAGTTGTTAATACATTGTTGAGAAACTAACAATGACGATGGGTGTACTTATAAACTCAATTATTATATTCAAAGAATTGGATGTTAAGAGTATGTTTGAAAAATTGACATATATAAAGTTTGAAAAATAAAGAGTTTGTGATAATAAAAAGACATGTATAGCATGCAGAATAAGGGTGTTTTGTTTGAGTCATAATTTTGAAGGAGTTGTAGCAACATGCGTAAGAATTTGTTTATCGATATTTATATTAATGTTATATCATCATTAGTTGTTGAAGGCTTTCTTTAATGTAAATTCAATTGACAAAATGAAACAATGTGTTAAAAGTGAGATGCTTTCTTTACTGTGAACGAGTGGTGTTGTTATTTGCTTCATCATGAGATGTCTTCCATAACTTATAGACTTATTGTAACATCTTGGCAGTTGTTTAGAGTGCCTGTTCCACTGCAGGGCAAGATGGAAGAGTCAAGTGAGTGAGTGAGTGCTCGGTTTGGTCCATAGAGGCAAAAGACTTCTTATATGGCGAAGTCGGGTTCTTTGGGTGTGCGTCGTGCCAAAAACGACTTCACCAAGATTGATTGAGACAGAAGTTAAGGAGAAATCTTGATCAAAGCTGTGGGCAAGGTGGGTGCTCCATGGAAGACGTGCGCCCCACCGAAACAAAGGGCATTGGTTGGACGTTTCGACAAGGAAGGCGCCCAACTGACCAGACGAATGAAGAACATTAGATGGTTAGCTTGGATTCCTTGGGTGCTCGTTGTGCCAAGGGGAGGCAACCGAACGGAGGGAAAATGTGCATTAGACGCTTAGCCAAGAGATTGGTTAACATAGTGGTCACGAACTTGACTTAAGTGCCAAGAAACGAAGAAAACGTGTCGGCTAAGTAAGAGCGTGCCCAAGCAAAGGGAGTGCACCCTTTGGCAAGTCGGCTTGATTCACTAAGTGGACAAAATGACCAAAAGACACGTCACTCCATGGTGAATGGAAGCATCGATTGGGAAGGACACACGTCTATATAAGCCAAGGGAGGAAGTCATTTGGGAAGCAGGCAAGGTTGGAGTTGGCAAGAGATGTTCTTCATTATCGTAGATTGGGGAGTTTTGAGGCAACGACCAAGTAGAGAGGGCGAGCTCCCCCCAAGGAGCCAAGTCGACCCTGGTGGGTGACTTGAGCTGCCTTGGGGAGGTTGAAATAAAGAGCAGGTTGGGCAAGTCTTTCTTGAAAGGAGTTGGTGAACAAACGAGCCGTGGTAGTGAAGGGAGGTCACTCCAATCTGAGACAAAGACAAGTCTGAAATGAGCAAGGTGACAGGCGCACTAAGGCAGAACCACAGGCATTGCAGAGACGAAGCATGAAGAGTTTCGTTCCACTGTAGCAATGAAGGAAGGGCACATGAAGGCAACTCATCGAAGACGAGTTGTATTGTTTTCGCACATGTTCTTTGTAACTGAGCGAAAACTCCTTTGTACAAACCTTCTTTGTGTGGCACGAGTGTTTGGCTCGACACACTGTTGTTTTGTTTTGTGTAAAGATGTCTTGGGTATTAGGCCGGTTCAACTGCCCACATATATGTTTCGAATCTCTTCACTGTTGAAGCTAAGTATAAGAAAAACACAAACATAACTTAAGTATGAAGGAAATAAGATGAAGGTGTAGCTCGGGTGGAGTAAGTCGGTTTAGTCTTGCCATTGAACGAAAGACGCCGGTGCCGCACGGTGACAAGGAATGTTGGGTGTTTTCTGCCATCCAACTAGAGGTTTTCCAGGCCCATGACAGGTGGTATCAGAGCGCACATCAGAGTAGACTACAAAAGTTGGTTTGATGGACAATTTGGTCACCATTGTGACTTAAGATAGCAGAACGATGTTTGGGTCATAGGGAAGACAACTGAGCACATTTTCCACCGTGCCAACTTTGTGTTGTGCACTACCAAAGATAGTAGATGAGTCGGTTGGGTTGTGGACGACGATCACAACTTTCAAACAAGGCGACTCGTTGCAGAGTCATGCAAGTTGGTTAACAACAAGTGACTTAACAATCGATGGATTTATGCATGGTGTCTTGGTGTGGAAGCATTTTAGGGCGTGAAGATAACAAACTAAGAAAATAGGTTCGGTTGAATGCATGGAGAAGGTGACTTGACGAAGTTTTGCATATTGCTAAGTTGAGTTGAAGGCTTGATGTGAATAGTGTTGACGCACATTACCGAGACGAGTTTATGTTGGGATTCACTATACAAAGACATTGGGTCCTATTGTTGTAGACTTTTGGTTGCAACGACAGATAGATGTGTTATGGATCTTGGCACCTTGGTGACGAAGGAAAACTAAGGCATGGATAGCGAATTCGGTTGAGGTGTGGTGACTTGGGTGCATCATAGTTTTTGACTTGGCAAAAATGAACTTGCTCTTGGGCCACAACAAGGAGGTTTGTTTGCAAAATTAGACTTGGAGGTTTGGGACGAGTTGAATACTTGTGCAGAAATTCTTGGGCGCACCTTGCCAAGACATCTCTGCATCAACCTTCACCGAAGTTGTTTGTTGAACCATGTTGATGGGAAGATGACGTTGAAGGGTGGAAAAATTTGTGCAAAGTTGGACTTTCGACATTGAGACAACTTGACGAATGACAAACGTGAGGACTAGGTGTTGGTGTGAAGGCAACCAAGTGACAAAGATAGAACAGTGAGAGGCAATTGAGTTGAGAGGATGGAAAACTTTGAGACTTAGACAATTTTGAAGTGTGCAGACTCGGGCTGTTTTACGAAGTGTATGAGTTCGTGTAGGTAGGTTGTTGGCAAGGCAACGACCTGATTCATGGGCATGACCAAGGAAGCCTTCCCTCAAGTATGGTGAGTCTATTTAAGGCAACACATAAAGAACTCATGCGAGCCACTTGCACAAATCCTATGAATAGGGAGTTGGTTGATTTAATTGCAACTCATGGAGGTGTCGGGGTGCATGTGTGCCTTAGGAAAATTGGTTGGGTCATGAGGTGACTCAATTGTCGTAGCGAAGATCCAAACGATGAAGTGTCTTCGCAGAGGCAAGATGATTCATTCCAAGAGGTGAGCGAAGGTAGCAAGGAGTCGACCAAGGAAACTGTTGACATACAACGTAGATGGGTCAGAACACAAACCGAGTTGATTGGGTGATGCGTTCCTACCCATGTTATGGGATGTGGGATAGGATGGGTGTTCTTAGGATGCTTGTGGATGATTATGGGATGAATCAGAAATCCAAGGATCATTGGTTGGAGTTGACAGAGGAATTGGTTTAGACATGTTTCGGTATGGAAGTCTTTGGTTGACTCGTTCCACTTGGAACAATTTGGACAGTGCATTGAGAAAATTGTGGAGGAATTTGTGGAATTATATAGATCGGAGGATCACATAGATATGATGAAACGAAACAAGAACGAATAATTAGTGTGGAGGTCACTGTTGGATGTGCGAGACTGAACGTTTCATGGACAAGGGACAAAGAAGACGGAAGGTTGACTGATGAAGCTGTTGATTTTTCATATGAGATGATATGTATGATATATATGTTATTACAATGATGAGTGTTCCATATATAGAGAACATATGGTGACCATCCATGAAAAGATGCGTCCCTTGGATAATCAATAACTATTTATTATTATCATTTACTTATTATATATATTATTTAATAATCAATAATTATATTATTAATTATTAATCTAAGAGAATGTCTTCCCGAGGTTGTCCAAACATCAACACTCCCTCTCAACGAGGGAGACATTCTGCATCATGCCAAGCTTGTCTCTGAAGTATACAAACTTTTCCCTAGACTCATGACACTTGTCTGTTAGTCTTGGGAGATGCCTCTCTCCTACCTGAACCAAGGATAAACTCCTTCTGTGGCTCTCCCTCTAATCCAATTGACTCTCTCTGAGATCAGGCTCACTTTGGGTCTGCATGTGATAGCATCTAGCATCTTGAGTCTTTATCATTCCTTGTCAAATCTCCATGACTAGGACAAACTACACCATGGTCGTTCACTACAGGTACACCCCTGTGAGTGAATGTCAGCCTAATGCTGACTGACACATGGAAAGCACCTCGAGTCTATATTATTCCTTGTCATGATCAAGGAAGGACTACGTCTAGGCCCATTTACCACAAATACACCTTTGTGATAAATGTATCCTATCTCCCTTGGTCTGCAGCCCAATCTAGGAGAAGGTCCGCCTGATGCTGAAATATCAACACTCCCTCTTAGCTAGGGAGGTATCTTTCCATGATGTATTCATCTAGTAGTCCACTGACTACTCCGTAATCAACTAATAACACACACCTACTGTCCAGAGACACACAGTCTCCGCTAGTGGTACACAACCACCATAGTAACAAAATGTTTGTTACACATGGCACTCCCAAGTGGACTTCTAGAGGCTACTCCCTCTAGGAACACTAGGGTCAACTCCCCATAGTGTGTGATGTCAAGGTCAACTCCCTTGACATGTCCTCATGTGCTCTCCATAAGGGACATGTTCTCATGTGCTCTCCACAAGGGACGTTGGGCTATAAGCCTAAACTCACTTATCCCTTCTTGGATAAGTGTCCTCACAGATCAACTCAACTCAGTCACAGAGGAGTACGATCTGGAGAATGTCTGTCACACATGGCACTCCCATGTGGACTTCTAGAAGCTACTCCCTCTAGAAACACTAGGGTCAACTCGCCATAGTGTGTGACATCAAGGTAAACTCCCTTGACATGTCCTCATGTGCTCTCCACAAGGGACGTTGGGCCATAAGCCCAAACCCACTTATCCCTTCTTGGATAAGTGTCCTCACAGATCAACTCAACTCAGTGATAGAGGAGTACGATATGGAGAATGTCTCAGGAAGTTGAAAACATAAACACTTCCTCTCAGCGAGGGAGGCATTCTTTGCCACGCCAAGTATGTCACAAAAGTTCTCGAACTTCGTCCTGGTTTGATAAGAACATCAACAACCTGCTCATCTGTAGGAATGTACTGCACCAGTACTGCCTTCGTTTGCACTATATTTCGGATGTAATGGTACTTGATCTCAATGTGTTTTGATTTGTCATGGAACATTGGATTCTCTGAGAGCTTCACACAACTCTGGTTATCATAATTAATAATAGTGGAATCCAACACATGTCCAAATAAATTTGCAAGGAGCTTGCGAAGCCAAACTGCTTCACGAACTGCCACACTTAATGCAATGTACTCTGTTTATGTGGTGCTTAAAGCCACAGAAGTTTATTTCCTGCTACACCAGGAAACCATGGCAGATCCCAAAGTGAAGCAACACCCAGAGGTGTTCTTTCCATCCACTACGTTCCCTGCTCAATCAGATTCAGTATATCCTTGCAATCTCATGTCAATACTGGAAGTATATCTCAGACCATGTCCAACTATGCCTCGCAGGTATCTCAACACATGCTTCGCAACAATCTAGTATGTCTGTCTCAACTGACTCATAAACTGGCTAAGTGCACTCACTTCATAGAAAATACCTGGTATGATGTTAACATATACATCGATGATCCAATCAATTTTCTGTACAGGGTTGGATCAATCTCGTCGGAATCGGAAGAAGACAAACTTAGTTTCCTCATATTCGTCACCATTGGTGTAGCCATGCGCTTACAGTTCAACATCCCAAACTTCTTTAATATCTCAACTGTATACTTCCCCTGATTCAGGACGATCTCATCAGTTCTCTGCCACACTTTTAGTCCCAAGAAGTAGTGCATCATACCAAGGTCCTTCATCTCAAACTTAGAGGCCAACACATACTTGCATTCAATAATAAGGCTCTCTGTACCGGTGAGGAATAAATCATCAACGTAGAGGACCAAAATTCAGGGACTCACTATTAACAATTTTGTAGTACTGGTTGGGATTAACAACACTTTTCCTAAATCCCAAACTCATCAGGTGTCCATCAATCCTCACATACCAAGCTTGAGGTGCCTACTTGAGTCCATACATGGCCTTCTTCAACCTGTACACATGAGACTCCTCCTCATGTATCACGAAACCATCTGACTGCTCGATGTACACTTCTTCCTCAATCTCTCTATTGAGAAGGGTTGTCTTCACATCCATCTGATGTAGTCTCCAACCCATGGATGTTGCAAGGGAAATAATCGTTCGGATAGAAGTGTATCGAGAAATAGGAGAAAATGTCTCCTTATAATCTATTCCCTCCACCTGAGAGAATCCTCTAGCAACAAATCTCATTTTGTGCTTCTTGATGTTTATGTCAGCTATGTGTTTGATCTTATAGATCCACTTGGAAGTCACTACAGACTTCCCTTTAGGTCTTCGAACAATATCCCACACATCATTCTTCATGATCGATTGATACTCCTCCATCATGGCATCTCTCCATATTGGCTGACTAGATGCCTCCTCATAGCTGCGACATAACACAAATATCTCTGAGGTTTCTTTCTCTCTCGGAAGGTACCACAAGGAGATGCATGTCCTTTTTCCTTATGCACAGTCCGACGAGCCCATGCAGGTCTCTTCCGACCTACTGCAATATCTATGGAAACATCCACTGGAGCTATAGGATCAACGAGATCAATTGGATCAGTAAGCTCAACTATCTCCCTCTGAACTGCTGGAGGGTGAGGGGGAGAAGGCACCATCTCTTCCTGTCTCTCACTATCAATATCCATGTGAGATCCTCTAGATCTCCTGAAGGCTACCTCCTCCTCAAAGGTAACATCTCTGCTCACCTCAATCTGTCTCTGACTAGGGATGTAGATCCGATATTCCTTCGAAGACTCACTGTACCCCACAAATATACACTTTCTGCATGAAGGGTTTTGCTTGGTCCTTTTCTTCTTGGGTACATGAATGTATACTAGACACCCAAATATCTTGAAGTGTCCAACCTCAAGATTCACTCATGAACTGTGTCCATACTAGACATCTCGTCGTTCCCTTGTGGAACACATGTCTAACACATATCGAGGTTCCCTCATGGAACCAACGTCTTCTCTAGGACATATCAAGGTTCCCTCGTGAAACCAATGTCTTGGTTCCTTCATCTGACTATCTGAGACACATTAGGATGAAGTCTACATACCTCCCTACTAGTCCACATAGGACCCTCCGGGGAGAATGTTATGCCATGGGCTACATGGACCATTCTTCTAATCATGTCACTACATGTTCCATAGAAGAATGTCAGTCCCATAACTGAGAGTGGTTCAACTACTACTCCCTCTAGAGATGGAGGTGAATCCTCCTCTCTCTCTTCTCCCTATAACATTGAAGGTAGTTCTTCCTCATCTGGAGGTAACTCAATCTCTTCTCCCTCTGGATGTAGTACCGCCTCCCTCTCTATATGATATCCATTTATTGGCTTGTATGTTTTAACCAATATTCCTCTTACAATAGTCACAATGCATTTCTACATTGCTCATTGTCTAGATTTGTTCATTAATCACATGTGAATCAACCTCACTCACCATTGCACCGTTTGCACTTCAACAACACAACATCGAGATTCACAATGTATTTATTCAAATGGTTCTTCTATATTAAAATAACCAGCTCAAGGAGCCTTCCTTCCATTACCACTACCGACGTGCATAAGTAATATTAGATTTCCAACATTATAAATGTTCTTTCAATAAGTACACATGGGAACAATGTCCATCAAAATCATGGATAAAATGGTAAAAATTTCCTTTGACAAATGCAAATGCCCAATATGTAAGATCAGATATTTAAAGACCAAAAAGAAAATACTCATAACTCCAATCGCTGGGCCTCTTTGCGGCTGTAGATGCCTTTCACTACAATTACCAAATTATATCGTACTTAGATGGTATAGTATAAATTCCACTATAAAATATATATTGTGTTTGCCATGAATGAATTTCACGCCTCTCGCTGGAAAAATGATTTACAAAGTCAATCATCACTTTATAAAGTCAATAACCAATTGTATTGATGTTTTCGACCTCCCGCTACAAAATAATTTCCAAAGTCAATCACTGTGTTGTATTGAAGATTTCAACATTGAATATAAATCTTGTTGTTACATGGCTTATTCCTGTTGTGGGGAGCGATCACCTCCATAATTTCAGCCATGCTATAAATTATTTTTCAAAGTCAATCGTCGGGTTGTATTGAATATTTCAGCATTGAATACACATTTCCATTGTTGTTTGTTGATCAATATGTGGTGCCCAATATTCCACGTACATGGGGCGTGAATCCCACGTTTCTTACTACTTTTTAATAGAACACATCAATTTTTCTTGGTTGTATTTAAAGGTGTTGTGTTCCATCTTTTCATGCTTGCTAAAGCCTTTGTAGCTTCAAGTCCAAGTTGGCTGCACCGTCCATTCCAACGAGGTCATAACAATACATATTACATTCTTAAAAACTCTTCACAAAACACAAACTATCTCTCATTTTCCTGGGCCCTCCTGTGAGGGAGTCAAGCCCAGACCTGCTCTGATACCATGTTGATTTTTCATATGAGATGATATGTATGATAGATATATTATTACAATGATGAGTTTTCCATATATAGAGAACATATGGTGACAATCCATGAAAGGATGCGTCCCTTGGATAATCAATAACTATTTATTATTATCATTTACTTATTATATATATTATTTAATAATCAATAATTGTATTATTAATTATTAATATAAGAGAATGTCTTCTCGATGTTGTCCAAACATCAACAGAAGCCAGACTCACACTTGACTTGGGAAGACTTATCATGGAACCATGATGTCATGAAGGGCGCGGTTGCAGTAGCGATGAGACAGTCCCGGGTTCCAATAGTTTGTGGGATGAGTGAAGAGAGTGAATTCGGTTGGTTGCATGGGTGGCAGAGATGTGGTGATCTTCTTGAATTTTCGAATAGCTTGGATATGAGATGAGCTGGGTGCAATTATAGAAGGAAGTGACAACAACTTTCATAACATAAATGAAGTTAATGAAGTTTGAAGGAAAACTTCGTTTTGAGGTGACATCACAACATGACGAGGCAAGGGGGTTTACCTTGGCAAGTTTTGCATGAAGGAGTCAACTTGCGGACGAGAGGAGATCAATTCGACATGGATGTGTGCCATTGTGCAGGTGAAGATGGTTGGACTGGCCATCCAACTTATTCAACACTTGGACAAGCTAGTGTGCAACAACATAGCAAAGGGGTTAGACTTCAGGAACACAATGATTCGTTTGTGCAACACTTGGTTGTTGTAGAGGAAATTCTCGATGGAGTTGGACGAAGACAATGTCAGGGTCCTAACCCGCACATAGGTAGAACAACATATTCAGATGTAATAAAGATCAATATTAATAAGGCCTTGCAATAAAATAGAATAAGTCGAATGTAAGAAGACCTAATAGAAGCTTCCGCTTCTAGAAGGATCTTCCTCTAGGTGCTTCTTTTGATAGACATATTTAGTATAAATAAGAGTCGAGGGTATAAGAACCCTATCTTGGAGATTATTGTAATAGAGCTCTACTCTACTGGAGGTTGCCCCCTCGAAGAGGCCCGTGAACATTGCTCTCAGAATCAAAGTGCTATTTCTGTTGTTATTCTTATATCATTTTCAGTGTTATTGTGGTGATTATTCTGGTTATATTGCTGTTATTCTACCATTTCTAGCAGTTTATTTCTGTTCTGTATAATTTTTATATCTAGTATATTACAAGTGGTATCAGAGCACTTTCCTTGGCATAAATTGTGGGTAATTTTTTTTTCAGGGTAGAGACGTATTCCGGTGTCTTTAAGCCACAAAGATCTGTCGTTACGCGCATAAACCCGCGGTTGAGGGATTCATACACGTAGGAAATACAAGTGGTTCTTAAGCGCATATCTGTTGGCCACCCTTGTAACCCCTGTTGGTACCCCTTCGAGTGGTAGCACATTAGACAACACCTGTGTACGGATCGACCTAGATTTCCTGAAGCCCTCTTTAGATAAACCGATCGACCACCTAACTGCTATAGTGCCACCAGAACAACACTCGGGAAGATACTCTCTAGTACCTGGGTAGTCGGGTAGTACGGCTAAGGGTACGATATATCCTCCTTAGTTCCCTGAGATATTGGGCTGAGTACTATTGTTGGGCCTCGCACGTATATCCGAGAGCTATAGCACATGGCAAACCCTTGTCTGTAGAACCCTTGAATACCTAACCCTTGGGGATAGAAACATAAACAAATTAAAACATAGAAGATCTATTTCCGCGCAACTGTGTTTGGGTTGCCAAGTAAATACACATTTATTTCTGGTTAAGCATTTGGACATTTCCTCTCTGCAGTATTCTCCAGACTAGAGTATAACTCCGCAGGTGTTAAAAAAAAAAAAGTCTGGAATTTTTTTCACCATTATTTGAGACCTATTCCATTGGATTCATCTCTTCACCCTTATCACATTCATCCATATCATTTTTCGGCAAACGTTTTGACCCCGCACATCTGTTGGCCACCCTTGTAACCCCTGTTGGTACCCCTTCAAGTGGTAGCACATTAGACAACACTTGTGTAAGGATCGACCTAGATTTCTTGAACCCCTTTTCAGTTCCCCCATCCTCATGGCCCATACCCGTAGCCAAGACTTGGAAG
>ML804853.1:77281-87344 GCA_009831015.1 Picea engelmannii | reverse complement strand
GTGCTCGGTTTGGTCCATAGAGGCAACAACATTTTTATATGGCGAAGTTGGGTTCTTTGGTTGCGCGTCGTGCCAAAGACAACTTCACCAAGATTGCTTGTGACAAATGTTAAGGTGAAATCTTGAACGAAGCCATGGGAAAGGTGGGTGCTTCATGGAAGACATATGCCCCACCGAAACGAAAGGCATCAGTTGGACGCTTCGACAAGGAGATGGTTAGATTGGACGCGTTCAACCAACTGAATGAACGAAGAACATGAGATGGTTAGCTTGGATGCCTTGGGCGCTCGCCGTGCCAAGGGGAGCTGACCGAATGAAGGGAAAATGTGCATTAGACGCTTAGCCAAGAGATTAGTCGACGAAGTGGTCACGAACTTGAATTAGTCACCCTAAAATGAAGGAAACACGTTGGATAAGTAAGAGCACACCCATGAAAATGTAGTGTGCACTTTGGAAAGTCGACCTGATTCACTAAGTGGACAAAACAACCAAAATACGCGTCACTCCATGGTGAACAAACACATCGGTTGGGAAGGCCGCGCGTCTATATAAGCCAAAGGAGGAAGTCATTTGGGAAGCAGACAAGGTTGGAGTTGGCATGAGACATTCTTTATTATCACAGATTGGGGAGTTATGAGGCAATGACCAAGTAGAGAGGGCGAGCTCCCCTCAAGGAGCTAAGTTGACCCTGGTGGGTGACTTGAGCTGCCTTGGGGAGGCTGAAATAAAGAAAAGGTTGGGAAAGTTTTTCTTGAAGGTTGCTGGTGAACAAACAAACTGTGGTAGTGAAGGGAGGTCGCTCCAATATGAGACAAAGACAAGTCTAAACCGAGCAAGGGGACATGCGCATTAAGGAAGAACCACATGCATTGCATAGACGAAGCATGAAGAGTTTTGTTCAACTGTAGTGACGAAGGAAGGGCACACGAAAGCAACTCATCGAAGACGAGTTGTATTGTTTTCGCACAAGTTCTTTGTAATAGAGCGAAAGCTCCTTTGTACAAAATTTCTTTGTGTGACACGAGTGTTGGGCTCGACACACTGTTATTCTGTTTTGTGTAAAAAAGACTTGGGTATTAGGCTGGTTCGACCACCCACATATATGTTTCGTTTCTACTGTGTATGAATAATTTCTCTTTATTGTTGAAGCTAAGTATAAGAAAAACGAAAACATAACTTAAGTAACGAACAAAATAAGATGAAGGTGTAGCCCGGGTTGAGTAAGTTGGTTTGGCCTTGTCACCGAACGAAAGAGATCGGTGCCGCACGATGACTGGGAACGTTGGGTGTTTTCCGCCCCTCAACCGGAGGCTTGCGAGGCCCGTGACACTTATAGACTGGACTTCGGTATGGGGACATAAAACTTTATTGATTTTCCTAACTCTTTTTTCACATTTATTACTTTCTTATACATTGTTGAGAAATTAATAATGACGATTGCTGTTTAAAAACACTGATCATTGCGTTTGAGAAATTCAGAGGCATCACCGCTATTTAACTTGATTTACAAATTAAAAGAATTGGGTGCAAGAATATGTTCAATATGACATATATAAAATCCTAAAGTTGAAGAATTTTTGACAATAAGACAATAATAATAGATGATAGAATGCAGGATAAAGGTGTTTTGATTGAGCTGTAATTTTGTAGAAGGGAGGAGTTATGACCCAAAAAAAAAGGAGTTGGTTTAGACTATCACGTTCTTTCATCATGCCATTAATCATTAGAGGTGAGGCACTCTCTTCAACGTGAAAGAGAGATGTGGGTGAATGGTTAAAAAAATCCTACCTTGTCGTGAGATGTCTTCCAACATTCAAGGAGAGGGATATATAGACTTAATGACTCTCAACGAGAGGGATATATAGACATAGACTTTTTAGGTTTACGTCTAAGACCAGAATCTTCTTTGATTATTCTTAATTTGTTTTTGCAAATTTTTAATTTTCTTATACATTTTCCATAAATTAATGATGAAAATAGTTAAATTTGAAAAATACTATTTAATAATGATGGCTATATTTAAAAAATTCCGAAAAGACATCCCATTATCTAACTTGATTTATAACATTGATTAGAGTTTCCCCTTTCCAGCAAATTAAAGATGTAAGAGTATCTTTGAAAAATGACATATATATAGAGTACTCAAACAAAGAATTTGTTATAATAAAAAGAGATGTATAGAATGCAGAATATATGTTTTCATAGACTCATTATTTGCAAGAAGGAATGAGTTGGAGTGAAAAAAAATGAGAATTGGTTTAGCTATATTCACATTTAAATTTGTGATAGAAGAATGTTATATTATTGTTGGTTGTAAAAGGGGCTTTCTTTATTATGACTTCAAATATCACAATGTGTGATATTTTAATTAATTATTAAAGGTGATAACCCTGAAAGAAAAGAATGGTTGATTAGGTAAATCCATGCCTCATCATGATATGTCTTCCAACATATGAGAGGGATATATAGACTTAATGACTTTTAAGGAAATTAATAATGATAATGGGTGTATTTGAAAAACACTGTTATTTAATGATAATGGTTGTTTAAAAAATTTAAGGACATTTTCATTATTTAACTTGATTTATAACATTGCTTGGAATCTCCTTATTCAAACAAATTAAAGATTTGGATGCAAAAGTGTTTTAAAAATGACACATATAAAGTCACAAAAGAAAAGAATTTGTCATAATAAGAAGAGATGCATAGAATGTAGAATAAAGGTGTCTTTGATTGAGTCATAATTTTGAATAAGGAAAGGTTTGCAACAAAAGAAGTAAGAGTTGGTTTAGTCACATTCACATTTAAATTCATGTGGTAGAGGGTTGTTATATCAACATTAGTTGTTGAAGGGGATTCTCTTATTGTAAATTTAAATGGTAAGTGAAAAGATGTGATATTCTAATTAATTATTAAATGTGAAGTGCTTTCTTTAGTATGAAAGTGATTCGGATTATGATGACATTGAAATGAAGATAGTTATAAGAAATAACATAGAGATATTGCATAGAGTATAGTTGATTTTTAAATTGTCATAGATATTTAACTAAAACAATTCGTCACAAGAGATTTAATAAATAAAACTGAAATCTACCTATGAAGGTTAAATTCCTTTAGATTTACATAATATTTAGTTATCGATTTTTTGCTTATGCATGAAATAGATAAAAAACAAAAAATATAGAACAATATTTAATAAAATCACACACCATCCACAAAATGACACAAATATTTTCTCTGGGAAACCCTTACGGGAGAAAACCCAACTAAAAAGGAAGGCTGCTCCGCTCTCTTTTCTTTGGTATAGAAATAATGCAAGTACAAAGGAGAAGACACTCTTTATGGATTTATTTGAGACCCGTGGTTTGTTAGGATGCTACAGAAAATTAACCCCCTCTCTTATGCTCTGTAATATCCCACTCCTTGTTGCTCTGCTCAACTATGGAACAAAATACAATAATATAGAATGGAACCCCTTCTCCTTCCAATTGCTCGATATTCAACATAGCACGATAACCATCTAGGGTTAGGTTTTTGACTTCCTTGACCTTCAATTGTGATAGAGTTTTGAGCCTTCTAGAATCTTCTTGAAATTACATACGTGGCTAACTCCATATGCCTGAGTAACGGGGGTTGACGTGGCATCCTCTCGTACCATGGTGGTCAACACAACATGTGAACTTGTGGGAGGCATAACTTTTGCATACAAGCTTCGATTGATGCAATTTTTGCACTGTTGGAAAGGCCTCGATGTGTAGAATAACGTCAAAGGGTCCGAGCTATGTTGGAAAAGTTTTAACCCCCCAAAATGCCGTTTCATGCCTCAAAATGGCTTCAAAAGGTTTTGGATCCCAATTTTGCAAACTGGGACTTGCCACTCAAATGACCTTGCAAGCTGTTTCCTCCAAATTTTTCCACTCTGAAAGCATCAAGATAGATACAAAATAATATAATGATCCAATCTAGATTATACTTCCCCATTTAGGGATGCTTTTGGTCCCCAAAAGATTTATTGAATGAGGTGAGGAAAATTTTCCTCTACCTTCTCCCCGGAGTACCAATTTTCTTTGCCTCGAAGTTGTCCTTTCAACTCACCCTACCAAAGGTCACGCTGCCCTTGTATTGTAGTTATAGACAGCTTCTGCAAAAATGTGTCCTCTGCTAACTCTACCTGAGCATCTGGTGCTAAATCCTCTATGGAAGGTAGGACCTGCTCCAATAAATCAAAAGGACCATACCGTAGATCCTTGGTCTTCTTATTAGGACCCTGTAGTATTTCCTTATTCAACTGTAACCTTACTCTGTCTCCCACTCTAAGTGTTCTCTCTGTTCCATGTTGGTTATGTCCACCCTTGTACTTTTCCTGAGACTTCTTCATTGTCTCATGTACTTGTAAATGGATCTGCTTGATCTTCTCAACATTTTTTTCTTCCTTTAATGCATCTCCTTTGAGGTCCTCCCTCAGTCCTCCTTGTTGTCCATATACAACATCTAAGAGTGAAGGTAGAAAATATCCAAAGCAAGTTTCAAAAGGTAACTTACCATTAGAAGTGTGGATTTCTCTGTTATAATATTGTTGTATATAGATCATATTTTCATCCCAAGTCTTCAAATGCTTCTGATTGTAACCCCTCAAAAGTTGCACCAAAGTCTAGTTGACTACTTTTGTTTGCCCATGTGTTTGTGGATGGAATACTATAGACCTCTTCAACTTAATGTCCATTTTCTCCCACATTGTATTCCAAAATGCACTGAGAAATATGGTATCTTTGTCTGAGATGATGCTCCTTGGTATCCCAAAATGCATCTAGACCTGTTCAAAGAGCTTGTTTGCCACTTGTTGTCCGCTAATGGTGTTTTTACAAGGCATGATAATGCACATCTTGCTGAACCTGTCAACTACCACAAATAAATAGTCATGTCCCTTCCAGGTTGTTGGTAACCCTCCCACAAAATCCATGGAAATTATTTCCCAAGGTTGAGTGGATACAGGTAAGGGATGGTATGTACCTTGCTTCATGTTGATGGGATTGCTGGTACAACAAAGTATACATCCTCTAATATACCGTGCTACATATTCTTGCATCTTAGGATAGTACACATGCCTCTGTAAGTTGACAACTATCTTCCTAACACCAACTGGCCAAAAACAATGGGAAGAAACGATTTTGTGACCTTGAGAGAGGCATAACTTACTGCCCATTGTTTCTAGGGGCTGACGTGGCATCCTCTCATACCATGGTGGTCAACATGGCAGGTCAACTTGCGAGAGGCATAAATTTCGCATACGAGCTTCGTTTGATGCAATTTTTGCACTGCTGGAAAGGCTTCGATGTGTAGAATAGCGTCAATGGGTCCAAGTTATGCTGAGAAATTTTTAACCCCCCAAAATTCTGTTTGATGCCTCAAAATGACTTCAAAAGGTTTTGGACCCCAATTTTCGAAACTGAGACCTACCACTAAAATGCTCTTGCAGGTTGATTCCTCTAAGTTTTTCCACTTCAAAAGCATCAAGATAGATGAAAAATAATATAATGATCCAATCCAGATCATACTTCCCCATTTAGGGAGGGTTTTGGTCTCCAAAATATTTACTGAATGAGGTGTGGAAAATTTTCCTCTACCTTCTCCCTGGAGTACCACTTTTCTTTGCTTGGAAGTTTTCCTTTCAACCCAATCTGCCAAAGGTCATGTTGCCCTTGTCTTGTAGTTCTGGATTGCTTATGCAAAAATGTGTCCTCTGCCAACTGTGCCTAAGCATCTGGTGCTAAATCCTCTATGGAAGGTAGGATCTGCTCCAGTAACTCAAAAGGACCATATCCCAGAGCCTTGATCTTCTTATTAGGACCCTATAATCTTTCCTTATTCAGTTGTAACCATACTCTGTCTCCAACTCTAAATGTTCTCTATGTTCCGTGCTAGTCATGTCTAGCCTTTTAATTTTCCTTGGAATTCTTCAGTGTCTCCTATAGTTGTAAATGAATTTGCTTGATCTTCTCAACATTTTTTTTCCCTTTAATGCAGCTCCTTTGGGGTCCTCCCTCACTCCTCCTTGTTGTCCATATACAACATCTAAGAGTGAAGGTGGAAAATATCCAAAACAAGTTTCAAAATGTGACTTACCATTATAAGTGTGAATTGCTCTATTATAAGAGTGTCGTATATAGATCAAATTTTCATCCTAGGTCTCCGGATGCTTTTGATTGTAACCACTCAACAGTTGCACCAAAGTCCCGTCGGCTACTTCTGTCCACCCATGTGTTTGTGGATGGAATACTGTAGACCTATTCAACTTAGTGTCCATGTTCTCCCACAATGTATTCCAAAATGCATTGAGAAATATGGTATCTTTTTCTGAGATGATGGCCCTTGGTATCCCAAAGTGCATCCAGACCTATTCAAAGAGCTTGTTTGCCACTTCTTGTACGCTAATGGTATTTTTACATGGCATGAGAATGCACATCTTGCTAAGATTGTCAACTACCACAAATAAATAATCACGTCCCTTCCAGGTTGTTGGTAACCCTCCCACAAAATTCATGGAATTTTTTTCCCAAGGTTGAGTGGGTATAGGTAAGGGATGGTATAGACCTTGCTTCATGTTGCTGAGCTTGCTGGTACAACAAAGTATACATGCTATAATATAACATGCTACATATTCTTGCATCTTGGGCTAGTACAAATTTCTCTGTAAGTTTAAAAATGTCTTCCCAACATCAAAATGTCCCGCAAGCTTGGAGGTGTGAGCTTGATAAGCTGTAGTCGTTCAAATTTAGGGACACAGATCTTGTCAAGATTGCAGAGTGAACCATCCTGGAAATGATATTCAACCTTTATGTCACCTTCTTCTATATGAATTTGGCCCTGTAGCCACTAAAACACCTCCTTGAATTCCTCATCTTCTGTGTATGCCTCTTTGTATTCATCATGGGTAAAAGGCTTAATGTGCATTAGAGTTCCCAAAGCTGTAATATTCAATGTGGGTGGCCTTGAAAGCATGCATTCCAACTTGTTTGTGCTATAGTTATTATACTTTATGACCAAATGAAACCGCTATAAGAACCCCATCCATTTGTAATGCCTAGTTTGCTGTAACTTACTCTAGGCCTGCAAATACTAGAGCGACTGATAATCTGTATGGATGATGGTCTCTTTTCCCATTAGATAGTGCTTCCACTTTTTGACAACTTGTACCAAGGAATAGATATCCTTCTCGTAGGTAGGGTAGTTGAGAACCACCCCATGAAATACTTCAGAAATATAGCAGACATGCCTTCTTCCCCGCATCAATATTGTTCCCATGGCATACCCACTTGCATTTGTATCCACTTAGAAGGGCTTATGCAAGCACTAGTTCTTGACTGATCTTTATTTTTATCTCATCAAAGGTATTCTTCTAATTCTCCCCCCATTGGAATCTTTAACTGCCCATTGTTATCGTGTGGAGTGGTGCAATTACTGTTGAAAATGAATCTAGGAACTTCTGTAAGTATCATTATGCCCCAACGAAGCTCCTAACTTCTGTGTAATTTGTAGGAATTATCCATTTCATGATGGCCTCGATCTTGGCGAGATCGATCTTGAGATTTCCTCCATTGATCACATACCCTAGATACACCAAAGACTATTGAGCAAACTCACATGTCCTGAGATTGGCCAGTAGCTGGTACTTCTTCAGGGACTCTAACACATGCGTACGATGTGAGATGTTCTCCTCCTAGGTAGCACTATAAACCAATATATCATCAAAATAGAAAATAACAAATGAGTCTAGATAAGGGCATAACATATCATTCATTAGTCTCATAAATGTAGTTGGTCCGTTGCATAAACCAAATGGAATAACCAACCACTCATAGAGACCTTACCTTCTCTTGAAGGAAATCTTCTAGGTATCTTCTTCCTTGAATCATACCTAGTGATATCTAAATTTCAAATCCAACTTAGTGAAGTACTTGGCATGCTGCAATTGGTCCAATAGATCATCGATCCTCGGTTAAGGATACCGATTATTCAATGTAATCTTGTTCAATTCCCTATAATCGATACACATTCTTCATGTCCCATCCTTCTTGGGAATGATTATAATGGGTGACCCACAAGGTGAGGTACTTGGTCAAATCACACCCTGCTCCAACAACTACTACAACTGCTTCTTTACTTCGTTTTCTTCTAGAACGAACTATTTATACATCCCAATATTCGACAAGGGGGAGTATGGAAATAATTGGATTTCATCCTCCACTTCCCTCTTAGGTGGTATGTCACACACCCAACCCCCTAAGTATTATTTTTAAGGGACAGGGGTATAATTTTTCTGCTTTCCTACAACTCCCCGAATCCTTGAATGAGGATACCATTGTTGTGTGCTCACCGAGATCTTTCTAACGACTGAAACCTTGTCCAAAACCGAGTCTTGGTTTGAAATTTATGGCCTTTTGAAGTTTTTGAAGCATCATTGGCCAATGGCCACCCCCTTTGCCATGTAGCATCCACGTGGCATCACTTCTCTCGTGCCGTCCGACATGGCACTATCGTGACCCATTTCTTCATTCTTTGGTAGTGACGTGTTTACAGAAGGAGGGGTTACTTGGAATATCACTTTGGAGACTTCTCGAGTATCGGGTCTTCGACCCTTCCTCATTTTTGTGCAGATTTGAAAACATCCCCAAAGACTCGAAGTCCCAGAGTCTCTTTCCTCACCGGGATCCATGGTGGATCTCTGTTCACCCTGTTAGCACTCTGTAATTTGCCCAAGGCTGAAAGGCAATCACAGAGGCAACATCAAAACCACTTCGAGTCTTGGATCTAGCCCTCCAAGACCCAGAGAGGGATCTCTCTATCTGATATAGCTTTGTTTGAAAATGATATTAGGCTAGGTAATGAGAATAGTGGGTTTTGTTGTCAAAGGGTTTTTGAAGTTGGATGAGACAAACTGCACATCCATTGGGCTATGGGGTCTGTATTCAATAAAATCTGAGATACAACCAGAAACGCTGAGGAAATCCTTCACAAGGTGAGATAACACATTCACTGGATCTTTAATAATTTAAATGATGATCAGAAGAAAAGTTAAGGGAAACAACTCCAACTAACAAGCACTTAAGAATCTCTTAGTCGAAGATATTTAGAAGATGAACATTAAAATCTTTGGAATCGGAATCAGGGTATCAGTGATAAATCCTGAGACATAACGCTATTCATAAAGATTAGATTCAGAAAACAAAGTGGTTACAGAGCAAGAAAACATTTGACTGAGAAAATCACATCACCAGTGAACATGCGCAGGAATCCTGTAAAGTGCCTCTTCTTTATTAATGGCAGACCTCTTCAAAAATGTTACAGCATGATAGCCACAGGGCGTGAAGATCCAACAACAACCCTTTTACATTCAAATCATCTCCTTAAATAATACAGATCATCCCAACCAAGTTTCGAGAGTCGGTTCAACCGCCTCGGCCAAAAATAGCCATCACTCCCGTGAAATTTGGGGTTTTCTGTTATGAAAAATGGACCGTTTGCCTGCGAAACAGGGGTCCGATCAGACGTGATTCTCTCTCCAATGAAGACACCTGAGAGAAAACTGAAAGAGTTTATTGAATATGGGCATGTTCTGGATAAAAACCTCTTTCGGTTTCGCAAAATTCGTCCCCAGCTGGCCGTGACAGCTCCTGCAAAATCGGGACTGAAACGGAAAATGGAAAATCCAGAAAAATAGGCCTCGAAGATACCTTCGACTCTCTCTTCTCGTGACTCCGTTGCAAAAAATGAAAGAGGTTTTTTTTCCTCAGTCCGTGCTGAACAAAAACCTCTCTCGGATTTTGAAAATTCTCTTCCGTTTTCTCAAAATATGACCTGGAAGGTGACGTGGTAAATTAGGAAAAAAAATGGTAAAATTGTGCAAAAATGGTTTTTTGGCGGGAAAAAACTCCGGACCCCCCCCCCTCGTTAAATGTAGACTGCCCGGGGGGGTCCGGAATTGAACCTGGGCCATGGATTTGGTTGGGCAATTGTGGGCCGTTCAAATTGGCTTGATTTTTAATTTAAATTCCGGACCCCCCCC
>ML804853.1:32625-62645 GCA_009831015.1 Picea engelmannii | reverse complement strand
CCTATCAGTTAGCTTTGCCCAGCCATTCGAAGCTACATCCTATTTTTCATGTTTCATGCTTAAAGAAGGTGATTGGAGCTAAGTGCCAAATTCAAACCAACCTTCCAGAGTTAGCTGAAGAAGGATCCATTTGGCTACAACCAGAAGCAGTTTTGGATCAGCGTGAGCGTCGCCTATGTCAGAGAACCATCAGGGAAGTGCTATTCCAGTGGAAAGATACAACTCCAGCAGACGCCACTTGGGAACCAACTACCATTCTGCAACAATTTCCTCATCTCAAGCTTTGAGGACAAGGCTATTTTTAAGGGGGCGGACATGTTAGGGTCCTAACCTGCACATAGGTAGAACAATATATTCGGATGTAATAAAGGTCAATATTAATAAGGCCTTTCAATAAAATAGAGTAAGGCGTATGTAAGAAGACCTAATAGAAGCTTCCGCTTCTAGAAGGATCTTCCTCTAGATGCTTCTTTTTAGTATAAATAGGAGTCGAGGGTATGAGAACCCTAGCTTGGATATTATTGTAATAGAGCTCTTCTCAACTGGAGGTTGCCCCCTCGAAGAGGCCCATGAACATTGCTTTCATATTCAAAGTGCTATTTCTGTTGTTATTCTTATATCATTTCAGTGTTATTGTGGTGAATGTTCTAGTTATATTGCTATTATTATGCCATTACTAGCATTTTATTTCTGTTCTGCATACATTTTATATCTGGTATATTACAACATTTCCCAGAGTAAGACTTCACCAAAGTGTTTACGTTGTCCTTCCACTAGTAGATCGAACTGTTGAGAAATGATCCCAACAGATCCTCAGATCAACGACTCATATCACTCCTGAATTCTTCCTCATGATCTAATGGTTGGCACGATTTCACCGCTCCAGGATTTTGTGACTTAGCGTCCCTTACAGTTCTTAACCCAATAATTCCCTGAAGGGTTACCTACCAGAGAGTTCATAAAGAAGGGATGATTGTTTGTTGTTGGTTGATAGTGCCACTTACTCTATCCTTCCACTATACTCGATATAACGGTCAAGAAGGGTCCCGAAGAATCCTTATATCTATGACCCATGCTACTTCTCGACTTTGACATTCAAGGATTTCGGTTGTTTAGGACCTTTTAACTCATGAAGTGGGTCAACATCGATTTGACCATATCTTATATCCAACGGCTAGGAAAGATCCTGATGTTTCTTGGATCAATGGATCGTGTTACTTCGTGACTTCGACGTTCGGGGATTCCGACTGTTTAACACCTTTTTACTCCTAGAGTGACTCAACACCGAATTGACCATAGCTTATATCCAACAGTTAGGAAAGATCTTGATGTTTCTTGGATCGATGGCTCGCGTTACTTCATGGACAAAATTTTTGTCAGGGTTTAATGATAGGGAGGGTCCCATGATAACTGATACAAAACCACCAGTTGCCGGTCAAACTCTCTGGTAACCGTGTTAGTAGGTTTCCTTCAATAGGATTAGAGTCTTTTGAAGTTATAACATCCCATATCCCCAGACCTTTGAAGTCTTGAAGTCTGGATAACTTAGCTCCTTTTCAGCGTAATGCAGGGTTTCGAGGGTCTTTGTCATATGGAACTTTGACAAGTTCCCGAGGGTTATACTCTTAATTATTTAACCGAAATTTGGTTAAGTCCGTGGACTCAAGCCCGCGGTCACTTGGAAAATAAAATGGTTTGAAGGAATCACCTTTCATTTACAGAGCTCGAAATCTATAACAAGGAAAAGGTAATTTCAAGGGATCGACAGGACTTGAGTGATCCCATAGAGTCTGTCCCGAATCTATATTTGCGAAATTAATCCTTGGGAAATCCTTTTGAGGATTTTCCAACCAACACAGAGGCCAAATCCTTGTTCCCCAAATTCATTTAAAAATCCATTACTAACAATTATTCTTTTCTAGACAAGAACATGCAAAAAATCCTTGACATAATGTAAGATTCAAACTTTACTTAAGAAATTTCAGGATAATTCTATTCAAATATGCCAGGAATGCACCAAAATTTTCGTCTTACAATCACTCAAAGGCAAGAGTTTACAAATGAAAAAAATCATTATTACCATTAATCATACAATGCACATCTCAAAAACAATCATAGACGTCCAAATCACACATTTCAATTCAATTACACGGAATATGTGAAATACTTATCTGTATTGTAAGTTAGAGCTACCAAACTGACTGTGGGTGTTCGCGTTTCCACCCAACCGTAGGCTCAAATGCATTCACTTTTAGCACTCTGGCCACCCCCATGCCAATCCATGATACCACCAGGGAGTTCTCTCTATTCCTTAGGTCTTCTGCAAAATCTCGGAGGCCATTGTCTTCCCCACTAATCTTGGCAAGGATTTTATTCACGCCACCATCTAGCCCATGCCTCTTCGACATTTATTAGATGCCTTCCCAACATCAAGCTCATGGTTTTATTTCTCTGGATGAGGTAATATCTATGGCAATAACATAAGTCTCCCTTCTTCTCCACTGAGCTCAGGGCCTCCATAGGGTTTATCAAATGCCTTCCTAGCTGGATTTCTTTCCAGATAACATCAAGCCCTCGACCCTCTTTTTCTCCAGTATGGGTTTCAGGTCTTCTATGCTCCAGTTCATATCTCTTCCATGAGTTCCTTGATATTTTACAAGCCCCCTTGTGGAAAGGTATTTCTCCCCTTGTTACCGAAATATGAACTCTTCTGTCTACCTTCATGTGTATTCTTGCACGCCTCCCCCCAGGAAGGTTCTGGACCTGTCCCATTCCTTTTGTCATAAGGAACTCAGGTCATTCTGGGCCTAGAGGAATACTGCACTCTGTGGTACTTCATACTGACAATTTTTTGTCTTCTCAGCCAGGTCCTCCATGCTCCCATTCATTGGGGTAGTCGGTTTTTCAACCACCAATAATTTTATTATTAACTAATTTTTCCTCGGGATCAGGATGATGCTTATTATTCCAGATCAAATATTTCAGAAAAGAGGATTGGGTCATCTTGGCATGATGAACCCTCTCTATAGGTTTCCTCACTCTTTCCTCTAGTGGTATCATATCCAATACTTCAAGGCTTCACCCCCACAATTAGTTGTTGGAAATATAAACAATAATACATTTACATTGTTCACATTACATGGCATGGTAATCGTAAGTAATGATTAATTACAAGATCTGGGAAACAAGGGTGTTACATGGTAGCCCTTTAGGCTCCCGGAACACTCCCCTGTATGAATTTAACAACTCATTTATGATCCTTAGTACACCCTTCTAGGGATGTCTTTACGTTTAATGACTCTTCACCAAACTTATTTTCTCTTCGAAAAAATAAAACAAATTTCTTACTAGAACTAATCAATTTCTTAGCTTGATTGACACTTACCAGTGAAAGTTTTTATTTTCCTTTGTGTGTGTTGATGATGAAGGATTTCTTGTCCTTAATGAGGAAGTACTGATTGAATATCCACATGAATATAACATCCAATATTTACATGTAGGGGATTCCAAACACTACTCCGCATAAATCCATTGGTACTACATCCAATTCTACTTCATTATAAAATCAACACTTATAAGAAATTTAATCTTGCACTGCTTTGTTAACTTGATCTCTGCATCCTTGTTTACCTAAGCCAATGGATAGGGGCTAGGATGATCATTAACCTCTAATCCAAGCTTGTTGAGTAGATCCCTTGCTATGAGATTATCCTATGAACCAGAGTCGAAAAAAGCATCTATCTTGGTGTTCTTGACCTAGATCTTGATGTGGAAGAGCTTGGTCATCTCCTTTTCTTCCTGGTGATGAAGGCCACTCAGATTCACCTCCTTTTGCAAAAATGTGTAGACAATATTTTCATCCACATTAGAGATACTTTCAACTTTATGTCTTGAATATGTGGCTGGAAGGTTCTTTTTCTTTCTGTCCTTCTTGCAGTTCTTCGAGTTCATCTCTGGATGTAGTTTCCAAATTCTTTCCTTAGAGTGGTCATCAATGTTGTAATGAATTCATTGGTTGCTAGGATCTTTGCAGTGATGTGTAGTGTCTATTGTCTTCTTATATTTTCCTCCTTTCCACCTCTTCTTCCCTCCTTGGAAGCTTCATGGTGCTCTTTGAACCACTTGTCTTCCCCTTCTTTTGACCTATGTTTTACAAGAACTGTGCCTATAGACACACCTCATCCACTGTCCTGGGTTTGAAAAACATCATCTGATTTCATAGATGATTGTGTAAACCCCACAAATACTTGATGAATACATATGGATTCTTGGGAGAGATACCCAACATGATGGCCATCTTTTTGAACTCAATGGTGTACACTTGTACACTCTTCCCCTGCCTCTACTTAAAGTAGTTCCATCAGATCCATTGGTCCTCTACATACCTGAATGGGTAGAATTGGCACCTGATAAGGGTCTTGAAGTCCCCCCACCTAGTTACTGGAAGATCAAAATCTAGCCTAAGTTTTTCTGTATGGATTTCCCACTAGGTTAAAGCATGGCCCTCTAACTTCAATCTAGCAAAAAACATCTTGTGCACTTCATCTATATGGTGAATGATAAAATAAAATTCTAGTTGTTGCAACTAATGATTCAATTTTAATGCATCGATCTCACCTTGGTATGAATTTATGTCTACTTTCACTTCCATCTTGAATAGGAACTGTGAAGGGTTAATGACACTCAAACTTGACTGCTCTTTCTTGGATTCTTTTCGCTACTCCTTTCTTGATTCTTCATGATCTATCGTTTTCCCCTTCAATATGATGGTTGATTTAGATCCTCCATCATCTCCAAATGGTCCGATATTTCTTGCTAGAGCCTCCATGAGGACGTTCATATTGCGACTGATGCCAACAACTTACACTTCCAACCTCTTAAATCTCTCTTCTGTTAGATCTCTAGGGTTGTTATGAACATACTCATTCGCCATGGCTAGGGTTTCTGCGACTTCTCTTTAAGACGATTCCTGGATCCTATAACTTCCTGCAAATACCAAAAATAAAAACCTCACTTTGATACCAATATGATCTATAAAATATTGTGGATATTCCACTGGAACAGTTTGTCACAACAAATTTGATAAATAAATTGAAATATACATATGAGGGTTAAACTCCTTTAGATTTCCAGAATATTTAGTTACTGATTTTATGCTTATGCATGAAATAGATAAAATGAGGAAAATAGAGAATAATAAAATAAAATCACACACCATCAACAAAATGACACAATTTTTTTCTCTAGGAAACCGTTTTGAGAGAAAACCTAGCTAGAAGGTGAGGCTACTTTGTTCTCTTTTCTCTGGTATTGAAATAATGCAAGTTCAAAGGATAAGACACTCTTTATGGAGTTACTTGAGACTTGTTTCCTGTTAGGATGCTACAAAACATTATCCCCCTTTTTTATTCTCTCTAATATCCCACTCCCAGTTGCTCTATTTAGCTATGGAACAAAATACAAAACTATAGAATGGAACCCCTTCTCCTAGTGGATCGATATTTAACATAGCCTGATAACCACCCAAGGGTAGGTTTTTGACTTCTTCAAACCTCAATTGTGATAGGGTTTTGAACCTTCTAGAATATTCTTGAAATTAAATTCGTGTCTAACCCTACACGTGTGAGTAACGGGGGATGACATGGCATCCTCTTGTACCATGGTGGTCAACATTGTAGGTCAACTTGCAGGAGGTATAAATTTTGAATATGATCTCCGATTGACGTTATTTTTGCACTGTTGGAACGAAATCAATGTGTAGAATAACATCCTAGGGTCCGATATGTTCTGGGAAAGTTTTAACCCCCAAAATTCCGTTTGATTCCTAAAAATGGCTCCGAAGGTTTCAGACCCTAATTTTCCAAACTAGGACCTACCACTAAAATGACACTGCAAATTGATTCGTCCAATTTTTCCACTCTGAAAGCATCGAGATAGATGAAAAATAATATAATGATCCAATTTGGATCAATGGTGATACAATGGGATCCAAACTCTATTAATGAATGAAATAGTAAAAACACTGCAATATGCAAATTAATATATATTGGCTAGAATGGTGGTAGCTTATATTTAAAAAATAGATGTGTTCACTAAGCTCATTTGAAAAAATTCCATTACAACATGTTGAAACTTATTTTTAAAACAAATTCTATAAACTCTAAAAAGCAAAAAAATGTAAGATCCAAAACCATAACCCTAGGAGGTGAGTTGGAAAAATGAATGCGGGCCTTGAGGAACCTAGTTGATACATCAACTTTCCATGGCCACAAATTTTACTTATAACCTCCATTTGGTGTGTTTGTTGGGTTTTTACAAATATTATTTCAAGCAATACATGTTTTTCTCCCTTGGAAATATACGATTGGTAGGGAATGTTAATTGTTGAAAATGCATGGGAAATGCCAAAAATATGCAATGTTAGAAGTTTAGGACCCATGAAATTGTTTTAGAACTACCAAGGTGTAGGATCATTTATGAGTCAATGGAATATGTGGTTGCCTTGCCGTATCCTCTTGGATCAGTAGTCCCACTTTAGGAAGAAATAGTTTTCATTGCATCAAGTTCCTCCATTAGAGGGGGAAATTCTTACTAAATTTGATCCATGGTGAATCACTTGCATTGGTGAAGACGTTTCCCTACTTTGACAACTCATTAGGAATTCATATATTATTGGTGGGTTCTCTTGATATTAGTGTCCATGATCTAGTGTATTGTAGCTTGTTCAATGTAGTGAGGGTTGACTTATGTAGAGGCTGTTAACACCATGATTTTCATGGCTAAGGTTAGAGGTTTGTCAACAAGTTTGCAAAGTCATACATGTTAGCACCCACATTGTTTTTATGCCTGGCATCATCTAACATCTGCAAGGGTCAGTTTCAAAAGGAAGGTTTTCATTTATTATTTCCATTTCCATTTGCAACTGCGTGTTGCAAAATTTGCTACGCGCTGCGCAGAGCGCTTTACCGGGCAAAGGATTATGTCACGCAGTGGATTTTGTCGCGCAGTGGATTCTATCGCGCATAAGATTTTGTCATGCAGTGGATTCTGCTGCGCATAGTATGTCATCGCACAATGGATTTTCTTGCGCACATGCTACAGGTCGCACTGCGAAAATGACTGGTTTAGTGGTCAACGTCAAGATCAATTTCTGACCAACTGGAGAGGAATTTTGAAAATCCTTGAGAGTTGTTTGTCGAGGACAAACCAAATAATAAAAACCTCTCTCATATTTTCAAAATTTGTCATGGATTGGGAGATTCAAAGGAATCTTTGATCCCTATTTTTCAATTTTCGTGATTTCCTGTCCGAGACATGTTTTGGAGACATGTATTCCGGCCAGATGGAGATGAATTTAAAGAAACCAAGAGAGGTTTGTCTTTATAACGATCTTAAATATGAAAACCTCTCTCAGTTTCTAAAAATAGTTTTTTATCCTTGAGATACGATGTCATATTTAACGCCTATTTTACCAGTTTGCTGTGCATTCTGTTGCGTTTTTGCTGTAGGTTACTGTTGCGTAGCAGACTTGCTGTGCAGGGATGACAGAGTGTCCAACAGTGAAAATGATGACTCATCAAAACCATATGGTCAAATTTGGATCATGATCAATGACTGTATAGAATATTTCGGTTACGATTATGATTTGGCAAAGTCAGGTTTTCTATTTTTAGTGAATCCATTGAAGTTATTGTTCCCTTTCAAAGAAAATGGATACATGATTCGAGGAGAGATTAGCTCGACCCTAACAACCAAGGGTGACATTAGCTTTCTATATATGGGGATCATTTTCGTCGCGCAATGGATTTCATTGCGCAGTGGATGCTTTCACGCAGTGGATTTCGTCGCGCAGTGGATTCTGTCATGCATAAGATGTTGTCATGCAGTGGATTCTGTCGTGCATAGGATGTCATCGAGCAATGGATTTTCCTGCGCATAGGCTATAGGTCGCGTTGCGAAAATGATTGGTTTAGTGGTCAACGTCAAGATCAATTTCTGACCAACTGGAGAGAAATTTTGAAAATCCCCGAGAGGTTTTTGTCGAGGACAAACCAAATAATAAAAACCTCTCTCATATTTTCAAAATTTGTCACAGATTGGGAGATTTAAAGGAATATTTGAGCCCTATTTTTTAGTTTTCGTGATTTCCTGTCTGAGACATGTTTTGGAGACACGTATTATGGCTAGATGGAGATGAATTTCAAGAAACCAAGAGAGGTTTGTATTTATAACTATCTTAACTAGAAAAACCTCTCTCAGTTTCTAAAAATAGTTTTTTATCCATGAGATACAATGTCATATTTAACACCTATTTTACCAGTTTGCTGCGCATTTTGCTGCGTTTTTGCTGTAGGTTACTGTTGCATAGCAGACTTGCTGTGCAGGGATGAAAGAGTGTCCAACAAAAAAAATGATGACTTATCACAACCATATGGTCGAATTTGGATCATGATCAATGACTGTAAAGAATATTTCGGTTATGATTATGATTTGGCAAAGTCAGGTTTTCTATTTTTAGTGAATCCGTTGAAATTATTGTTCTCTTTCAAAGAAAATGGATACATAATTCCAGGAGAGATTAGCTCGACCCTAACAGCCAAGGGTGACATTAGATTTCTATATATGGGGATCATTTTTATGTAAATAGGGTTGGTTGGAAAATTTTGGTAGACGATAGCTATTGCATGTAGTCTGAGTTTTTGACCGAAAGTTAATGCAAAGGTCCTGTGATTCGATGAAAATATTCTAGTTGTGATAGTTGGATGTATTGTGTTTCTTTCTTTGTGTATGTTCTTTCCTTTTATCTTTATTTCATATATTTTTTTGTCTATTTCAGAATGAATTATCGAACCTGGGGATTCGCTGTACTGCGCCCCTTGTTCGCGACATTTAGACAAAATGTTTTCCTCCCAAGCTAACTCCGAATTCATCCACAACAAAGCTCCTGAGTTGATTCCTGTAATTTCTCCTGCCACACATTACAGTTTACACTGAAGGCTGTTGCTCGCCTAGCCTTATCCTCTTGAATCCAATTACTAAGTCATTTGTCCCGTCTGTTCCTCAGATTGACCCCATAGCCCAAGTCTTGCTTTTCTCCGCCAATATAACTAGAACCCATTTTATCATAAGTTTTCAATATTGCCATTGTTTTCAAAGTCATATCCTGCGCGGAGACCGTGCCATTTCTAAGAGAGCCCTCTCTAGATCTGAAAGGCTAGTTCTGGGTCTCAAAGTTGGTTGAAAAAGTTACCTTCGTTGTCTGTTTTATCAACTGAACAGATTTACAGAGTGCTAACATTTTGGCACCGTTGCCGGGGATGGAATTGAATGAAAATTTCCCTGGGAAGAACAACATTGTTTTAGTTCTAAGGTCTGAGAGCAACAGACACTTAGGCACATATTGGCTGTATTTCTGCTCTGGTGACTCCACACATCATAAAATCAATTGAAGGTGATTCCACTGACAGAAGAATCCAGAGCTGAAGTTTTCATGGCGACTCCAATCAAGTTTGAAATACGATTCAAAGACTCCACTAGAGAATGAGACCCTTTGACAGAGATATGGAAGAGCAGTATGGAAAAATCAGGTACTCGAGCTTAAGTTTGGTTCAAGAAGTACTTTTTTGTTTTATCAATATCTTCTTGTCCTTTCTTGAGTTTTTCAAAAGAATATTTCTTCACTTACTGTGTTCAAATGAATCCCAAAGATCTACCCTTGTATATCCTTCATTGAAAACTGTAGGTATACCTCCTTCTTGTACAACCGATATTCACCAAGCTCCTTCCTCTAAGCCATATGCTGTTCATGATCATTCTTGTGAGCTTAATTAAACCAAAGATGAGCTTGCACCTTCTGTTCTTAATCCTACACCCTCTAAGATTCAAGAAAGATACAATCCTCTTAAAATTCCTTCCATCCTTCATGACTTTCCTCTAAAACATTATAAGTATTCTCCTAGGTTCGATGGAGAGTTTGATGGACAATAAGCTGAAAAAAATATTCAAGTCTTTGAGCATTTCATAGACCTTTTTGAGATCAAACATGATGATGTGTCTATGAGGGCCTTTTCTCAGTCCTTACAAGAAGATGCCAAAGCATGGTTCATACATTTGCAGCCTTAGTTGATTAGCTCGTGGGATGAGTTGAGGGAAGCTTTCCGTGGGTTTTGGGGTGAGAGAAACTCATGGGATCTACTTATTTCAGAGTTTTATGCCACGAGAATAATGAAAGATGAAACCATATCAAATTTCAGCAGGAGGTTTGCTAGTCTTTATTATAAACTGCCAAAAGAAGTCCAACCTCTTGAAGTTGCTGCCATGCTTCTTTTTGTAACAAACTTTCAACCAGACTTATCTTTTCTTTTGATGGAGAGGAAGTCTATGTATTTGCAGCAGATGTTCAACAATACTCAGGAAGTTGAAGACAATATTCAAGCATGTAAGGAGCTGCAAAATCAGATTTTGGATGAGAAATTGAAAGCTGAGGAACCAAAGACTGTGCATAATATGCAGAAGGCTGATCGTGTCATAAGTTTTCTTGAAGGACGTCATGAGGATGTGTTTGCAAAGAATGATGATCATATTGAAGAACAAGCTACTCTCCTGAATTTCTTTGATATTGATTTAAATTTAGATCCATGCCATCATGAGCTAGAAACTGACTGTTTTATGTATACATTTGTAGACGGCCATGAGAGTGAATTTGCAGATCAGCTTGCGGAAGAACAAGTTGCTGCCTCAATTTTCATGTTTGATGACATTACGAAGGTTTTTGGTGAACCCAGGTATGATGGGTACAATGATTCTTATGAGGTTGAATCTTCAGGGCAAACAGTTTCACTTTCTGAGTCTAAAAATGATTGTTTTCAGCAACCTAAAGAAATTGACAAATGTGCATATGACAATAGTGAAGAAAATGAAGAAAGTTTTGAATTAGAGGAAAGAACTTTGCCATTGTGTTTTGCATCTTTCAAATTGCTGAAGAAAAATATTTATAATGTTTCAAATCATAAATCCTCTAGGCATGATGTTGGATATGAAGAAAGCAATGGACTTGTCAATGAAAGTTATCTTCCATTATGCTTTTCTTCCTTTGAATTGTTGAAAGCAAATCATCAGATAACGGAGGAAGCAATGAAGTTTGACTACATTCACAGTAACATTGTTTTACATAAGAAAATTGGTATCAGTGAAGAGGACCAACAACCTTCTCATACTTTTAATGACCTTGTTGCTGATTACATGGAATGTCATTTCAGTTCAGATTTGCAGCCTGTGATCAACTACCAACTTGGAAATAAATACGATGGTCAATACACATTAGTGTTAGATGTAGATTTCTTGCCACTATGGGTTTCATTTCAGCCAACACTGTCTTTTGATTCATGAGATTGTTATTTTCCAGCAGTCTCAACATAATTTTCATCCTTTTTGTGGTAATCAACAAGTTGAATTACATGAAAACAAGGATGTAGTGGAAGGGGTGACACATGATTGTTTTTTTATGTATGTTCTGGAGGACCCATTTTCAGTTTTGTTGGAGGCGGAAAATAATCTCAATGTTTTTGATTTTTTGAGATTTGAATTCATAGATAAATTTTTGAAGGACTTATTAGTAAACAGGCTTTGGAACAAGCATGTGCAAAGAAAAAAAAAAGTGGATAAAGTGCTTGCATGGTTGCATTGGCATTTTGATTTCACTTGATTGACATCTTGTTCAACAGATAGGGTAGGTAGGAGTGCGAATAAGATCGGTACTACAAGCATTTCTTTCAGCAATCTGCATTTTTCATTTTCAACTTAGTTTCATATTTCAGTTTGGAGCACATATAGTTTTGGATTTTCAGCATATGAAGGTTACAAATTACATTTGGAAAGTTGAGTTTGGGAGAATCCCAATGGATTGGCACATGGCCTACTATTATTTTCTACCTCACAGGGAGGATAACATCCTCGTTGGATCCAATTGTTAGAACCATGATTTTCATGGCTAAGGTTAGAGGTTTGTCAACAATTTTGCAAAGTCATGCATGTTAACACCCACATTATTTTTATGCCTGGCATCATCTAACATCTCCAAGGGTTAGTTTCAAAAGGAAGGGTTTCATTTATTATTTCCATTTCCATTTGCAACTGCGCGTTGCGCAGAGTGCTTTATCGCGCAAAGGATTCTGTTGCGCAACGAATTTTCGTCGCGCAACGGATTTCGTTGCGTAGTGGATGCTTTCACGCAGTGGATTTCGTCGTGCAGTGTATTCTGTCGTGCATAAGATGTTTTCATGCAGTGGATTTTTTCACGCATAGGATGTCATCGCGCAGTGGATTTTCCTGCGCACAGGCTATAGGTCGCACTGCGAAAATGATTGGTTTAGTTATCAACGTCAAGATCAATTTTTGACCAACTGGAGAGGAATTTTAAAAATCCCGAGAGGTTTTTGTCGAGGACAAACCAAATAATAAAAAACTCTGTCATATTTTCAAAATTTGTCACAGATTGGGAGATTCAAAGGAATCTTTGAGCCCTATTTTTCAGTTTTCGTGATTTCTTGTCCGAGACATGTTTTGGAGACATGTATTCCGGCCATATGGAGATGAATTTAAAGAAACCAAGAGAGGTTTGTCTTTATAATTATCTTAACTACAAAAATCTCTCTTAGTTTCTAAAAATAGGTTTTTATCAGTGATATACAATGTCATATTTAACGTCTATTTTACCAGTTTGCTGCGCATTCTGCTGCGTTTTTGTTGTAGGTTACTGTTGTGTAGAAGACTTGTTGTGCAAGGATGACAGAGTGTCCAATAGTGAAAATGATGACTCATCACAACCATATGGTTGAATTTGGATCATGATCAATGAATGTAAAGAATATTTTAGTTACGATTATGATTTGGCAAATTCGACTTTTCTATTTTTAGTGAATCTGTTGGAGTTATTGTTCTCTTTCAAAAAAAATAGATCCATGATTCCAGGAGAGAGTAGCTCAACCCTAAAAACCAAGGGTGACATTAGCTTTATATATATGGGGATCATTTTTATGTAAACAGGGTTGGTTGGAAAATTTTGGTAGATGATAACTATTGTATGTAATATGAGTTTTTGACCGAAAGTTAATGTAAAGGTCTTGTGATTCGATGAAAATATTCTAGTTGTGATAGTTGGATGTATTGTGCTTATTATCTGCGTATGTGATTTCCTGTTATATTTATTTCATATATTTTTCTGTCTATTTCAGAACGAATTATCAAACCTGTGGATTCGCTGTACTGCACACCTTGTTCGCGCCACTTAGACAAAACGTTTTCCTCCCAAGCTAACTCCGAATTCATCCACAACGATGCTCTTGAGTTGCTTCCTGTAATTTCTCCCGCCACACATTACGGTTTACACTAAAGATCAACATAGTTCTGTCCTTTACCCCGATAGTTTGAAGATCAACAATTGGCACATAATTTAGCAAGTCAATAGCATTTTGGGCCCATTCTGAGGGTTTCTTGGCTAACATTTCATTGACAATAGTACACTTGCTTCGAGATGTATCAACCACACTATCTTTGTCATTTATAAAATTCAGATAAGGCCTGACTTTAGCAGCCTCTGCAACAATAACATCCCATATTACATGTTTATCTCCCTGTAATAGTGTTTTTCCCTTTAACCTTTTTTTTTCCAGCTTGCTCAGTCTTTCTAGCAAATCTTGATTATCTCTGTGAAGTTGAGCCATCTTCTCATATTTCATTTTCATCTCTTGTTTCAATTTTTCTATGACTTCTTTGAGGCCCTTGATCTCCCCTGTTTTTAATCTTACTTGGGACATAGCTTGAAGCAACCCCTCAGTGCTTGATCCAACCTCTGTATTTGTAGGTACAATGACAACCATATCTGATGTCACTACCTATTCTTGTGACCAATTCTCTTTTTCTTTTTCTAACTGCAACACTTTTTCTTTGTAGTTGAGTGCTTCTTGTCTGAATGTTTCCTTCTCATGTTCCAAAGATGTTAGCTCTGTTGTTCGTGGATGATTTGTAGGGGACATCTTCACCTTTTTCTTCAGGCTTTGGATCATCTTATCTTTTTCATATAGAGAAGCATTTACCCCTTGGGGGCCTTCATATTCTAACCTTTTGACCTGTGTCATCTAGGCTTTGCAGGATGCCTTTTCCTGCTTCAATTATCCATCTAGTTTGAGTGCATGTGTTGTCAATCTTGCAACCCTCAGACCTAAGATTAGATAATCTAAATATAGCATGTCACTGACATTCCTGTGGAACTTTACTTTGTCAGGGGCACCAATATTTTCATAGTTCATTTTGAACTCAGACACCTTATCATCATCAACCACTGCTATGTTAAACGTCTTTATTTCCACATCCATGACTAAGAGTAAGTAAGTCTTGTGCTGGGACATCTTCTCTACTTCAGGTTAAAGGTATCTTATTTTACTGTTGGCCATACTTCCCTTCACAACATATTGGTTCATTAAATCTTCCTTGGACTGATAAACTGCCCCAGGTGTCTTTCCAAATATGTGTTTCTTGCTGCTAAAAACCTTTGTGCTGCCTTCATTTTGTGGCATGCTTCCTGTACTAGCTTCTTCATTCTTGGTTGCACCTTCCACCATCTCCATGCTCATTTTCCCTTTGGTCTCTTCTTCTTCCAGGTCAACTATTTGAGTGGGTGTTGTGATTTTCATTTTCTTGGGAGTATCTTGCTGGCTACTAGAACCCAGGGCTTCTGAACTGCTCCTCTTATTATATACACTCATTTTAGGGGCTTTGACAACCAAACTAGGAGAAGGTTTCTGTGCTGGGCTCTGATGATAGGGAGACTCTATTTTTTTTGTTTGATCATGATGCAGATTGACCTCCATATCTACACAAGTTTCCAGATTGGATAGCTTATCGAATCCTTCAGCGTGCTCATGTTCATAAGGGCCTTGTTTGCTTACCAATATCCTCTTTGATATGATTTGATGCAGATCATATTTCCTCCCTTGTAGCTGTGTGAACCCGAATTCACTGAGTTTGTATTGGATTAGATGCAAACAAGACGTGTTATTTACCACAAAGGGCCCCACTATGAAAGGACATTTTAGGTTAGAAGCCTTGTGTGCTTTCAGAAAATGCTCTGTTTCTGAGATGATCCTTTGTCTTATGAATTCCAAAGCAAAGATTCTGGGAGTCAAAAATACTGGTAAAAGATAAGGTCCTTCTTGATAGCCATATACCCAAATCACAGTAGACTGTATGAACAATATCCAATCTCCTACCCTGCTCTTTGAATTTGGTTGTAAAGAACTTCTCATTTCTTCGAGAACCCTTGGCAGATATGAACCAAAAACAGGACTGTACACCCTATACATAATCTTATTGATGAAAATAAGCATGGTGATTCTTTTACAATTGGTTGAAATAAATGCAGTCTCAGAAAATTAGGTTCTGTTAGATTTTAGGTACATTCTCAGCAAGTGTGTGTAGTATCTAAAGTGTCTCAATGAATTTAATTTTACCAACTGTTGATGCATATTATCATCTATGAATTTGTCAAAATCGATACTAACCGATTGACCAGAACCTGACATAAAGAAGGTCAACAAGAAACCTAACCTGACTTCTACCACAAAATTGTCATTATCCAACCTTAGAATTTGACTCAGCAGAGAACAAGCCCACTGGACTTCGATGACCATGATGCTTACACTGGCATGCAATGAAAGACTCTCTGAATGGTGTTCAGGTTTGACAATGGTTTGCATAAACATGGTTTTTACTTCTGGTGGGAATTCTCTATAAATTGTGATCATCTTCTCATCCTCAAAGGGCTCTAACACTGTGGGGGAGGACTCTGGTATACTGAGGGTGTGTCGAAGAGACGGAATATCTATTTCGCATAAAACCTCTGACCCTAATTTATTCAAAATAAATCTTTCTTCCTGAGAATATCGCTCGGCACACCAGCTTACAAATTCAGGGAAATGAAAGACTACTTCTATGATGTAAGGAATGATGGAGGCTTGAGCCGCTTTGAGGAAAGGTATGCGTGTTCCAACATTGTCTAACAAATTCGATTTGGACACAGAAACGGGCAAGATTTTTATCTCTGTGTCAAAAACGTCGGATTCCCTATCAATTAGGGCTTCTTCTTTGGAGGCTATGTCTTGTTCATTCATGGATAAAATGACAGGATTAGTGGCCATGGTGAAAAATACCTGTTTAAACAACAAAGAACGCACGAATCTGCTTCAGTTTTGAGCTTGATTTTCAAATGGATGCTTTGCTCCAATTTTCAAACGTTTGAATGCTTCAAAATACCATAAAATAATGCTGGAGGCCCTCCATTTATATGTGCCTATTGACATCGGGGGTTGGAGAAAATAGTTTTAGGTAGACCTATTTTTTCCCCGATGTGCCTCTGAGGGCACCACGTATCCACTTTTGAAACCACGACAGTTTTCCCCAGCCCACCCTCAAATGATTAATCCTTACGCTACTTGAATCGCCGATATGAGCTTCAGCCGTTGATCTAGATCACTCTAATATCGATGGTCCACCGTGTCCCAACAACTTTCGACATAAGATATTGGAGAAAGATGTCTTAGGAAAACTCCTTTTCACCCCGATGTAGCTCTAGGGACACCACACGTCCACGAACAAAACTATAGGGGTTTTTCCTGGCCCGCCTTTGAGAAATTATCTTCCGCACTGGTTCTTCCCCCGATATGCACCTTAGCCGTTGATCCAGGCTTCTTCAATATCGATGGTCCGCTGAGTTATAACTTTTGCGCCTCCGCTATATTTTTCTATATGCCGTTGGATATAGACCGGTCCCTAAACTATCATGCTTCCACAACGATATAGTATTTTGCTAAATTTACGAAATTTGGATCTTGATCTGAAAGTTGTTATGGTGATAACAAGGTCCATATCACAATGGTTTGAGATTCCTATGTGGGGCTTGTGAGTCATGTTTTCTATTAGTGAAACCATGCCTTATCACCAGCTTGAAACTTATGTGGAACCTAACACTGATCATGTCGTTGCTTCTACTTAGCATTGGTTTTCTACAAAATATGATGAAATTGTTGTTGGATGTGTTTGATTTTTTCTATAGATTTTGATTCTCTATCTATATCAATTTTATCATGGGAGGACTCTCCCTATGCATATGAAATAGGTAGAGCTACATCAATTGGGGCTAATTGTTGGAACTCTATGCAGGCCTGAAAAGCATTGTGGCTAATAGAACCATGAAGAGATCTGTTTAGCTACAATGAACATTATGAAGGATTTCATACCATGTACATGGATGCTTGGAGTTGTACACTTAGAGGATTGCATAATCATTTTGTTTAATACCTTTTTCTTTCCACCACTTTGGGGGTGGAAGGCAATGGATTTGGTCTTCTTGGTGTGCATCATTGACCACAAGCTAGACCAAAAATCATTGAGTAAATTATTGTACCCATTTGAAATAACAATCCATGGTAGGTCAAAATGAACCCAAACATGCTGGAAGAAGAGTTTAACAATGGATTTTTCTATGATACTCTTCTTGTGGGGTGCCAAAATGGCCATCTTAGAGAATCGATCAAAAACCACAAATACACAAACATTACCATGCTTGGTTGAAGTTAGTCCTGATGCAGGATCCATGGAAACTGACTCCTGAGTGTTATTTGGAGTATGTAGAGGAGTGTACAATACTTACATCTTGATGGTAGTTTTAACAATGGCACAAACAATGCACAATATGATATACCTGCTAATGTATTGTTGGAGATTTGGCTAGTAAAATACTTCTATAGCATTTCCTTTGTTTTCCACACCAAATTTCCGTGCCATCCCATTGTAATGTGCATCCCAATTTAGCTTCTCACGCTTGCTTAAAGGAACATAGAGATGACATATATGGAATAAAATATTATCTCAGAGGTGGAAATTTGAAAGCTGTTTATCTACCCCATTGTTTGATATGTAGCAAGAGAGTCAAGATCATTCTCATACAAATGGGGCCATTTGGAAGTCTCGTATCCACAATAATTAAGTAGTATGGTGTGACACCACTGGGGTTACGTCATGTTTTTCCTACAAAAAGATAAAACCTCCCCTGGATTACAGACCCCTATTACCAAGACATAAAAAAACAAGTGGACACTAACATCCCTTTGAACTCAGTTTAACCAATTAGAAATAAAGAGGGAGAAAGGGTGTGATGCACCTTGTTTTAAAGTTTGTCCTCGCTGCTTCCAATCCGTGAGCTTGATATTCAAACTCCTTGGAACAACTTGATACCTGCAATGGGAAACAAAGAGAAACAAATATATCCTACTCTACAATATTAGGTAAAACAAATTCATCGAATATAGACAAACACATGCAAGAATACACAAGATTGAAGGAAGTAGGCCAAATATATTCGAATGAGAACCCAAAGAGAATACTTACAGAACACGATTGATGCAACATCAACCTCTCCAATCTCTCCTTGTCCAACCCTTTGCATGAATCTACCAAGATCAAAATGATGATACTCTCACTGATTATTCCCCCCCATTCACCATGGAAAGCCCTCATTATACATGATTTGGAGGCTTAATCACCATGGAGAAGATCACTCACTAGATCCAAAACATTAGTATCTGCAATATTTTTAGGGAGAAGATATCTCTCAAGGATTTTAGGGAGAGAATATATCTCAAGGATTTTAAGGAGGAAATATCTCTCAAGATCCACCAAATTAGGATCTTGGTTTGAGAAAATCTCTCAACCATCCATGAGATTCTCAACTTCTCCTTGATATTAGGAAACTAAATGTGAGGTGGATTATCACACTAAATTAATTTCCATTTTATGAATAATAATGAATAATTCTCGTGCACATAGTATTTTGACCTTCATATGATAAATTTCTCCACCACATTGACTAGGGATTGTGACATCTGTTCTTTCATGGTGTCAAGGTGTTGTGACACTTGGTAAAGTGTATGAAACACTTTATGACACTTAGGCGTAAATAGGTGCGACACTTAAGTGTGAGATTTTGGTGGGTAATATATGCCCCCTAAAGTGTGAGGTTATAAGAAAAACTGATGGTCGAAACACTTTACAAAGTCTTCAATGCAAGGGTGCTGGATTTGGAGAACCTGACAAAAGCTGCAAACAATCATCAACCATTATACAAATTTATTTCATTTTTGAGGCGGACATACCTATGCTCGAAATACAAGATGACTCAAAGCACGACTGCCGACCAATACACCGTGGATCCATGATAAAACATATTAAGGACGTGGCCACTAGAGATACAATGTGGATCCATACCTCCATGACATGAACTGATCAAATCCATGAAAAATACATAGTGGAGCTACGAGAAGACAAAACATAGCCACATATCAATACAATGTGGATCTATGTGACAATATATATATCCATAAGATTACCAACATGGTGATTGTACTGAAATATTTTACATGCTCAAATGATCTCCGTCACAGCCTGGGAAAAACACATGATAGAGTGAGTGCCCAACCCAGGGTATTCATCCGGATCCTGATGTATTACGAATATATCCACGTGAATAGATGATTTGATGTTGAACATGGTAGAAATCGCTTGATTACCTGTCATTGAGGTAAGCCATTAACAAGTGCGAGGAAAATCACCAATGATGTCAATGACTCCTAAGGTAACCTAGTACATTTCAACGAATGTGAATACATGAGATAAGGTGAAACATTCAATCAAAGGTCAATGATGTCAACCTACTTTCGGAAGTGAGTAGGCCTGCCATTTAGGCATGCAGGTCCTAAGGTACTAACTAGTTTCTAAGTCTAATTCCCAAATAATGTGCTGAAGTCGACAGTAAAAGAATTGTATAAGGAGGGATTTGATGTATCCCCCATCATCGACATAAAACTGACACATGAAAGTGATGTAAGATGGTGAATCAAATGAGTATGGAATGACACATGAAATGTAAATTGGCAATATTGCAGATGGATGGTTTGAAGTGAAACTTCCCTTGAACATTATGAGGCACAACAACTGACTTGGAAACATTGACTCGATGAGTACCAAGAACATAATGTGACAAAAATAAGAGAACTCTTCAAATGGAACGAAAAATTATGGCGACACATGGAATTGGTATGGCTAAGAGACAAGCGGATTACCCAACTGTAAGATGAGACACAAACATGTGCCATGTTCAAGGGTGACAATAGTTGCCATAAAGGATTCCAAAAAACTTGACCCACTTCCTTCAATTTTTCCCCCATCCAGATAGATGAGCACTCTTTATTTTTTAACGAGCTCGAGGAGGATAAAAAATGCTCAGTATAGCTCATCCTTTGGATGATTCCCTCGACATATGTTTAACAAACCTGATGAAGGAGGGGTTTGGTCCTAGATGGGTCCTAGATATTGGACTCACATATGTCATTCAATGCATAGTTTTATGAGCCCAAAGAAGGTAAACTCGATGGTTTTTCATGTTTAGAGTGTCTGAAAAGAACTTAAAGACGACTCCATGGATGAATTTTTTGTAAATTTAGTCTCCCAAGCCCAAAAAAAGTGTAAAACAATACATGGGAGAACTCTTTTGATCATGATTGATTAGAGTGTTCCTTTTTGTAATTAGTCTCGCGATGCCAGAAAAAAGGTAAACTACCACTCAAAAGATGCCTTTTCAAACCTTTTAACGATTGGGAAAGGAAGAAAGATTACTCGACAATCTTTTCATGTTTAGGGAGTCTGAAAAGAGCTTAAAGGACACTCCAAAGAGTTCCTTTTTCATATAGCTTTTACGAGTCTGAAAAAGAGATAAAAGTGTATTTGGATTACCTATTCTCATTTTTTAACGAGCACGAGAAAAAACAAAGACTGTACTCGGTAAATTATTCTCATGTATTTACAAGCATGAGAAAGAACAAAGACTGAGATCATTCGAGAAAAACTAATACATTATGAGGGGAACAACACCCAAGTGAGGATCACTCCTAGCAATGTTTCTTTCTAGAGGTATTTCCCCCCCAACTAGCGTGATATAATCTAGTGGTTTCGTTCCAACATGATGTCCAAAGGCTAGAGACCTGGCCCCCAAACGTCGTTTCTTATGAATCTTCTTCTTCTTTCCTCGTTTAGGCATCTGGTTACTAATGGGAACATTTTCACTAGGTAGAGGAAAATAAGGTTCAAGTTTTCAATTCAGAGTGAGACTTGATTTTAACGGAGGGGGGTCTATTTCATTTTTTAACGAGCTTGACAGAGACAATGAACTATGCTCATTGAGACTAGGTATTACCAAAGGATCAGATAATTCCAAGGATTGTATCACCTGAGTCGAAATCATGTTTAACGTGGAAACCTACATGGTGGGAAGGGCAGGCAAAGGAAAAATCCCCATGAGTGAGGAATCCTTAAGGATACCTACTCCTATACTCTCGAAACTATTCTATCCTAGAAAAGGGACATTATTCGCTTCAACATTGTGGATATCTAGAGTTGTATACTCAAGTTGGTCAACAATGATAAATTTTCCTTGATGGGGAAATCATAAGATACAAAACAACAAATATGCGACAACAATCATCGCATTGAACCAACTACAACCAAGTAATAAATTACAATCCAGGGGCGCATCGACCACTTCGATATCGACCGAAACAATCTTACCCTTCAATGTCACAACGAAAGATTGCAAGAGTCCTTGAGTTTGGAAACCACATCCATCAACCACTTTCAAGGTGGTAGGAGACTGACTAAGTGTAGGAGAACTAAGGGCTCTCCAACAAGGCAAAGGCATGACACAGGTGGAGGTTCCCTCATCCAAAACAATGTGATGGATATTCTTTCCACCAATAAAAACTTGAATTTGGAGTGCTAAGTGGTGGAGAGCCTCTCCTTAAAGTAATATATATTAAACATAATCATATTCGATTGCTCGGGATCCATGGCTCCAATGACCGACAACAAGGTTCTAAGTTGACTTGGACAATGTTGTAGAACTTCAAGGGTTGACATAGCACAAGGCGTCTGGGCCAAATATTCAACGATGTTGTAGTTTTTGGCAGCAAGGGCATTTGGATTAAATGTCACCTTTTTATTACGCTGTTGGGCGGGCACAATGTTGTGTCATAGATTGGCTTCTCAATATGAAAAGGATTGGAAGATGGAGGAGGAGTGGAAGTGGAGGGCTGATCAACAAACTTCCCTTTAGTCTGATCACCTGGAGGAGTGTCATAGGTATTCGCTCAAGTCATGATATTAACCGTCTTAAACATGTACACCTCAGAGGCGCTTGTGGAAGCATCCCCATGGTGGAATGACCTGCGATGCCCCTTTGCGGAGGGGATGAGTTTTGTGCAAAAAAATGTTGTTGCTGAACTGGATGGGAGGTGCCCTTCAGATATTTAGTGACAACCTAATTATGAGGGAAGTCTTTCATGTAGTGGTCTTCCTCACAAATCATACAAGGATATTTAGGCTTCCTACTCGGTTGAGTATCAATAGTCTTAGGATTATCCTGCTCGTTAGAATATTTCTTGGATTTACCCTTATTTTATTCTTACCTCCTAGTTGCGAAGATGAAGTGGATTGGACTGCATTCACCTCAGAGGTTTGAACAAGAGTGAAATTAGTTGTGGTTTTTGGAATGGAACTATGTTCCAGAGCAGGTTTTGTTGGATTGTTCGACGAACAAGGAGTGTGAGGGATCATATCGTAAAGTGTGATGGAATGGGAATAAAACAAGTCCAAATATTTCACATGGTTGATAGCCTTCTCCTCAGTAAGAAAGTTTCCCATAGAAACATCGAGGGTGATGGGAGGCAAAAGAGAATTTGTAAACCAATCCGTGAGGAGTTGGTCTGGAATAAGAGCCTTAATCAACCGTCTCCGCTGTCTCCACTCATGAATATGATCGTATATGTGAGTGGAAGAGGATTGACAGAGTGAGGTCAAAAGTTCTTTACAGGTCTCATACTATATAGGCAACTGAAAAGGCATCAGGAAATCCATGGAAGAGAGATAAAGTCGACAAAGGAGTTATGCAATAACTCAATATACTATTTCGCTGCTGCACCTGTAAGTGTTCTCTGAAAAATTCTAAGACGAATGGAATCATCCATCAAAGAGTTGGAAGAACACCATAAATGGAAAGTCATAACATGATTTTTAGGATATTCCCTAGGTTTTCCATCGAATTTTGGGATGTTAGATGATAATTTGGCAGGGATGGCAGGCCAAAATGAGGTATGAAGGATGGGATTGTTTGTCAAATGTGACAGATATGGCAGATCTAGCAGATCTAGCATAGCTAAGAATGACAATTGTTGGTTAGGATGCAGATACTGATGATAAACATATTGCGTGGGAACACTTGTAGGACCATATCCAGGTTACGACGAGATGGAAAATTTAGATGGTCCTCCCATATATGGTGGCTTCCTGAGTTGTCCCCCCATGTAAGGTGTTTTTTCTATTTTTCTACCTATGTATGATGACTGAACAAATGGAACTCCTACGTACTACGATTGACCTATTGGTCCCACCATGTGTTGTGGTTGGCCTGATGGACCTCCCGTATAATGTGATTAAAGGGAATGTTTCATTGGAATCGTGGGGTTTACAAATTGTTAGGGCATAGTTCCTTGCAGAGGAATGCCCGCTGGATTAGGTTGATCCCACAAAGGACTCACAACTCCTGGATATGGATGTCCAGAATACAAGCCAATGGTAGTATGGATAGAAGGACTTGTAGGAGCAGTTTTCCCCTAGGCTTGTCGATGCTGCAACCATGTAGGTTTCCCCTCAGTAAAATGTTTCCATGCAACTGAAGGTTTCCCCCAGTGGAATATTGGCCTCCCATTAAAGATTGACCTCCAATGTAGGGTGTTATAATATGTGATGTGTGATATGGAGGATGGGTATCTTGTGAAACTGTGGTTGTGTGAATGAATTTATTGCCAACTATCCAATCGATGGGCTGACCAAGTAAAGCACTTGGTGTATGCATGTGTAGAAAAAGTGAAGCATGAATATTACCTGACTCACGTGCGAAAGGATATGTATGTGCATGTGTTTGAGTCAGGGTTACCTGGGTCACTAATGTTTACAGTAAAGCAAAAGCACCAAAAGTAACAACTACATGAGTTGTGGAAAAAGATGAGTTACCAAGTACTTAAAAAAAATCAAAAGATGATGGGTTCATACCAAAATATTGTGTAATGGTCGAACCAGGCGGTAATCGATAAGAATAATAAGAATCAATATATTTTGTGCATGGTGGATCAATGAGTGGTAGGACAAGTAGATCAGTAAAAAGAGGATTCATGTAAGATGCAAGGCTTTCTACGAAGGCCATGACCAGTTCTTCAATGTGTTGGCCACTTCCAGGAGCGATGTTCTTGGTTTCATAAGTGTGATATGTGATCATTTCTTCATAAGAAATATTATGATGAGGTTCCTGAACATGATCCATAACTTTTAAACTGTGAAATATCCGATCCTAAGGCCAACTAAGAAAGTCAAAGAAACACAGTCCTATGAAAACTAAAAGAAATCAACCGAGAAACAATAGGCTCAAGGATCTTCCAAAGATGGGATATCAATCTGTCAACAAAGAAGTGAGAAGTAGCTACCCCGACCTCCACGTAATATCCCTTCTTGGTGCAAGCAACCTTTTCTTTCACGGGATCACCCTCTAAGGGTACTGAGAGTGTGATACGACGTCTACCCTAGATACTGTGGGAATCCCCCCACAGTCACCTTTGTAGGTACCTAGGAAAGGACACTAAGGATGCCAAATCACAGTCAGCCTTCAGGCGGGTACAATCGAAAGTAAGGAACAAATGTATGGGAAAGGTATCATAGTATGAATCTCTTCAAGAGAAATAAAGACAAGTGGACTGGTAGGACTCGAAAGGACCCTGAAAAAATTTAGAGTTCATGAAGCACCATGACCAAATGAAACCAATGGTTTCTCAAGAAAACCCCCCAATATATGCTCCATCCTCTATGATTGGTCAAGATATGGAGGGGTAATATTCACTACTCCCCCGCACAAGAACTCATGTTTAGCCCTTATGTGAAAGGGGGTTCCCAACTATGCTTATACAAAATTTGGATTTGTACACTCTTTAGTGCTTTACAATCTGTTTTGTAGTCTTGGACAATTTACTCACTCTACCTAGTCCAAAGACCCTAATCCTATTCTACTGTTGGTGTGCTAAATCCAAAAAATGTTCTAGTTGATTTTATTAGCACGTGGTTGATTTTAATGGATTTTAACTCAGAGGGTTCACAAAGATGAAGCCGATGATGTGTAAGAGACTCGACTCCAAGAGAATGCAAAATAGTGAGATGCAATTCGTTCTTTTCGATGAATTCTATGTATGGAAGGGAGAAGAGTTCTATTCTTCTTAACACAAGAAAGCACTCAAAACAATGCAACTTTTCAATTTTTCAATGCCAAACTACTAAACAAATGTTTTCGAAAACCAAAATGCACATGAAAAACTAGATCTTTTTCCAAACACAAACCAAAACAAATTTAATAATGAATGCAAAAGTTTCTTTGTTTGATTATGTATGTAATGAGATATGCAAAATTTTCACTTCTTAACTTTTAGATGAAAGAGATCTATGTTTGATAGAGAGAACTATGAGGCAAAAAAAAAAATCAAACAAAGCGTACTCAAAATGATGAGAACTGAAAGACAACAAGTAGGGGAAAAACTGGTCAATTAAGAACTCAAATATGCAAAAGAGAAAGAAGAAAAACACACGAAAATCCTCAAACAATGAACAACAAGAAACATAAATCAAGCAGGGCTGTGGTAAGCATAAGAGTCCTAATCATCCAGAAAAGCGAGATGTTTTAGATGAAGATAAAAAGGCTCAAAACCAAGCAACCTTTGCAAACCCTAGTGGATGAACAATCCTAAAAAACCAACCAATCTTAAAGGTTTGCGAGACAAAGATCAGACAAACTTAAAGGCAAAAAGAACCAAGGGATCCTGTTAACCCAAGGGGACCACAACTAGGATAAAATTTTCAAACTCAAGGGAGAAACATGAACTAGTGATAAATGTCAAATTCTCAAGAAAACAAAGTCAAATACAGTCAAGGAGTCTTTGGACAAAAATATCCTCAATCTCAAACTGAGAAAGAGCAAGAAAAAACAAGAAGAAAACCATAAAACATGGCACCAAATCTTTTTTTCTCAAGAAGACAGAGCAGAGTGGTGCTTTGGTATACACTATAGGGGAGCACCACCTTAGAAATGACACTCTAGTGTACACAACAGGGGCGTGCCACCCTTCCAAAAATCTCAAAAAGAAGGCTTAAAAATAAGAAAACTCAGTCAATGACTCTGTTATCTATTCAATGAGAAAGAGAGAAGGGGAAGCAGATCATAATCAAGAATAAAATAATATCTAAATATAGGAAAAGGCTTCACACAATCTATGGAAATACTAGTCAAAGTCTCTCTCCAATGGAGTTGCCAATTTCTGTTACAGAATGTTTTTCCTGCGGATATATGAAACCTCACTTGGATTACAGAACCCTAATACCAAGACAAAAAAACACAAGTGGACACTAACATCCCTTTGAAATCAGTTTAACCAATAAGAAAGAGAGAGGGAGAAAGGTTGTGATGCAGCTTATTTCACAGTTTTTCCTCGTTGCTTCCAATCCGTGAGGTCGATCTTCAAATTCCCTAGCATAACTTGATTCCTGCGATGGGCAACAATGAGAAACAACTATCTCAGACTCTACAAGATTAGGTAAAACAAATTCATCTACGGATATTAAAGCAACAATAGACAAACACATGCAAGAATACATAAGCTTGAAGGAAATAGGCCAAGTATATTCAAATAAGAACCCAAAGAGAATAATTACGGACCACGATTGATGCAACAACAACCTCTCCAGGCTCTCCTTGTCCAACCCCTTGCACAAATCTACCAAGATCAAAATGACGATACTCTCACTGATTATTCCCCCTCATTCACCATGGAAATCCCTTATTATATAGGATTTGGAGGCTTAGTCAACATGGATAATATAACTCACTAGATCCAAAAAAATGGGATTTCCAAGATTTTTAGGGAGAAAATATTTCTCAAGGATTTTAGGGGGAAAATATCTCTCAAGGATTTTAAGGAGGAAATATCTCTCAAGATCCACCAAATTAGGATTTTGGTTTGAGAAAATCTCTCAACCATCCATGAGATTCTCAACTTCTCCTTATATTAGGAAATTAAATGTGAGGTGGATTCTCACACTAAATTAATTTCCTTTTTATGAATAATAATGAATAATTCATGTGCACATAGTATTTTGAGCTTCATATGATATATTTATCCACCACATTGACTAGGGATTGTGAAAAATGTTATTTCATGTTGTCAAGGTGTTGTGACACTTGGTAAAGTGCATGTGACACTTAGTAAGGTGTATATGACACTTTATGATGCTTGCGACACTTAGGCATAAATAGGTGCGGCACTTAAGTGTGCCATTTTGGTGTGTAACAACTAGAGGTCAACTAAGGGAGTCCACAACTCAGTTTGTGATGCTCTTCTTATATTTGATGTTCAAGTGGAATTATTAAAGGTGCATGGAATACTTATGATAGCGATATTTCTACATATTTCCCTATGTATACTTGAATTGTAGAGGCTCTTGGTTAGTGTGGATGATGGTTTCGTTTCCTAGATTATAGTGCTTCCATTGTTGACATATCTTGTCCTAGGTCAGGTATCTACAAATATCGCTAGAGAGTGTCTCACTATGATAGGCCAATGGATGTTCATGCTGAGTGAGGACTATACTAACAACACAATTTGAAGAATTTGTGTCAATCTTGAATGCCTATTACAATTATATTAGAATGAGCACTAGTGCCGAGAAAGGTAGTGTTTCATATCCTTGCATGCTTTCTATTGTTCCTTAGCCCAAACAAACACGGATTTAGCTCCAACCTTGGTCACTTGACTTAGGGGCCAAGTTATATGAGAGAAACATAACATAAACCTATGGTAGAAGTTGGTGAGACCCAAGGCACTGCAAAGCTTTGTTAATTCCTTTGGGGTTGAAAAATCACAAATGAATTGGATCTTGGTTGGATCCGCATGCACTCCATGCCCATCCAAAATATATCCCAGACACTAAATTCTCGACATATTTCATAAACACTTCTCTAGAATGACATATAACCTGTATTACCACATAGTGCTCAACCCTTGTTGAATGTGCTTTAGATGTGTTATAAATAAAATAAGTCTAGTAATTGTTTTTTGAATCATAAGCATTTTCATGCTTTTATCCTTTAGAATAGTTGAAATATTTAAATTATATAAATATAAATGGTTAAATATGTTATGCGATAAATGCTTATGATTTTAAAATGTATAAAATTTTAAATAATCTGGTGCATTGTGTTGGGTAGGTGTTATATTATTTTCTTGTGTGTGTGGGGGTGCACCATATTTGACGATTGCGTTTTGTTGAGGAAAAGGTATGAAGAAACTGACTCCAACATTTTTGAATCCTACTAGGCTAGGGTAAGATAGTTGGGATTATCACCTGGGGTTTATATCCCAAGACAAAATTATCAATTGATTCTCGAGCAATAAATACAAGGAATCAATGATGTCTTTTATAATTAAACAATGCAAAAGAAGAAAGTGAAAAATGTATATGTACTGTGTTTTTAGTATTAAGGAACAAATGAAATACAAATCTGAAAATAGTATTATAAAATACACATGTGAGACCAAAATCAACAAAGTGATTTTATTGATTTCATTCCAAGTTACAATCATAACCCCTTTTCAAACCATCGCGAGGATATGGACCAAGATCAAATTTAGAGATCCTAGTTGGGCACCAGACAAAAAGACTCCGACAACAAGAGAGGATTGAGACTAGAATTCTGGATCAAGTTAGCCACGAAAATATCATTCACCGACTTTTCAAAATATACCCTATCAGTAATGAAATCTAATTCATATACAAATAAAAATACACAGACTATCAAGATCATATGATAAACCTTTCACGAATAAGCTGCTGAAATATGTATCTCAATCCTTGAATCCTGCTATCTTCAATAAGACCCTGATGTCAACAAGAGGGTTAAGACTCTAAGATAACTTAGAATGAATGAAAGTAAGTAATATCACAAGAATAAGATCATACCTTATATCAACAAATTCTTCCTCGTTCTCTCCCCCTTTTCCTTTCTTTTAATAACGACAACAACATATTTAATGCAATATGAGGATAAGGAGTCTCATAAGTCTTTGGCGAAGAAACCATTTTTGCATATGAGAAGAATAGAATACCACACTGTATTTTAATCTATCCATTTATGCATATGAGAAGAATATAATACCACATTGTATTTTAATCTAGCCATTCGTTTACAGGTCACATTTATTTCAGAAAAAAGGAGAAAAATCAACTTAATAGAACTTCTCCAAGGGGTCCCACCTATTAGTTAGATAATATAGTAATAAAAACAATATAGTGCATTGCAATCTTTTGGAGGAGGGATTCCTATTGCACAATTTTGCATCCACACGTTTTTGTTAAATTAATCCCAAATTAAGGGATTAGGGTTTTGGTAGCTACAAAATACCTAAAATTTTGTATATATTGTATTACGAATGATGAAATTAATACAATGAAGAGTTGAGAGGTGTGACACCAAAGAAAGTTGGTTTTCTCTCGATTAAGGATTTCTAGTGTAAATCTTTGTGTACTGTGTATGAGCCATTGATTACTTCTTGTTTTTCTTAAGAATATGTATGGATTTATTTACTTCATAGGTTTAAAACTTACATGTAGTATCATAGCACGTCTTTGGCTTCAGGGAGACACCTTTTTTGATGAGGGTTTGGATCGGTTTTGATAGATCAAGTTTATATTGGGTTTGTGATAAACCTGGGTTCAGTGGGATATTTGCAGTGGTGATTCATGTGTTGAAAGATAATGGAAAGAAATTCTAG
>ML804853.1:11577-32525 GCA_009831015.1 Picea engelmannii | reverse complement strand
ATTAGGAAACTAAATGTGAGGTGGATTATCACACTAAATTAATTTCCATTTTATGAATAATAATGAATAATTCTCGTGCACATAGTATTTTGACCTTCATATGATAAATTTCTCCACCACATTGACTAGGGATTGTGACATCTGTTCTTTCATGGTGTCAAGGTGTTGTGACACTTGGTAAAGTGTATGAAACACTTTATGACACTTAGGCGTAAATAGGTGCGACACTTAAGTGTGAGATTTTGGTGGGTAATATATGCCCCCTAAAGTGTGAGGTTATAAGAAAAACTGATGGTCGAAACACTTTACAAAGTCTTCAATGCAAGGGTGCTGGATTTGGAGAACCTGACAAAAGCTGCAAACAATCATCAACCATTATACAAATTTATTTCATTTTTGAGGCGGACATACCTATGCTCGAAATACAAGATGACTCAAAGCACGACTGCCGACCAATACACCGTGGATCCATGATAAAACATATTAAGGACGTGGCCACTAGAGATACAATGTGGATCCATACCTCCATGACATGAACTGATCAAATCCATGAAAAATACATAGTGGAGCTACGAGAAGACAAAACATAGCCACATATCAATACAATGTGGATCTATGTGACAATATATATATCCATAAGATTACCAACATGGTGATTGTACTGAAATATTTTACATGCTCAAATGATCTCCGTCACAGCCTGGGAAAAACACATGATAGAGTGAGTGCCCAACCCAGGGTATTCATCCGGATCCTGATGTATTACGAATATATCCACGTGAATAGATGATTTGATGTTGAACATGGTAGAAATCGCTTGATTACCTGTCATTGAGGTAAGCCATTAACAAGTGCGAGGAAAATCACCAATGATGTCAATGACTCCTAAGGTAACCTAGTACATTTCAACGAATGTGAATACATGAGATAAGGTGAAACATTCAATCAAAGGTCAATGATGTCAACCTACTTTCGGAAGTGAGTAGGCCTGCCATTTAGGCATGCAGGTCCTAAGGTACTAACTAGTTTCTAAGTCTAATTCCCAAATAATGTGCTGAAGTCGACAGTAAAAGAATTGTATAAGGAGGGATTTGATGTATCCCCCATCATCGACATAAAACTGACACATGAAAGTGATGTAAGATGGTGAATCAAATGAGTATGGAATGACACATGAAATGTAAATTGGCAATATTGCAGATGGATGGTTTGAAGTGAAACTTCCCTTGAACATTATGAGGCACAACAACTGACTTGGAAACATTGACTCGATGAGTACCAAGAACATAATGTGACAAAAATAAGAGAACTCTTCAAATGGAACGAAAAATTATGGCGACACATGGAATTGGTATGGCTAAGAGACAAGCGGATTACCCAACTGTAAGATGAGACACAAACATGTGCCATGTTCAAGGGTGACAATAGTTGCCATAAAGGATTCCAAAAAACTTGACCCACTTCCTTCAATTTTTCCCCCATCCAGATAGATGAGCACTCTTTATTTTTTAACGAGCTCGAGGAGGATAAAAAATGCTCAGTATAGCTCATCCTTTGGATGATTCCCTCGACATATGTTTAACAAACCTGATGAAGGAGGGGTTTGGTCCTAGATGGGTCCTAGATATTGGACTCACATATGTCATTCAATGCATAGTTTTATGAGCCCAAAGAAGGTAAACTCGATGGTTTTTCATGTTTAGAGTGTCTGAAAAGAACTTAAAGACGACTCCATGGATGAATTTTTTGTAAATTTAGTCTCCCAAGCCCAAAAAAAGTGTAAAACAATACATGGGAGAACTCTTTTGATCATGATTGATTAGAGTGTTCCTTTTTGTAATTAGTCTCGCGATGCCAGAAAAAAGGTAAACTACCACTCAAAAGATGCCTTTTCAAACCTTTTAACGATTGGGAAAGGAAGAAAGATTACTCGACAATCTTTTCATGTTTAGGGAGTCTGAAAAGAGCTTAAAGGACACTCCAAAGAGTTCCTTTTTCATATAGCTTTTACGAGTCTGAAAAAGAGATAAAAGTGTATTTGGATTACCTATTCTCATTTTTTAACGAGCACGAGAAAAAACAAAGACTGTACTCGGTAAATTATTCTCATGTATTTACAAGCATGAGAAAGAACAAAGACTGAGATCATTCGAGAAAAACTAATACATTATGAGGGGAACAACACCCAAGTGAGGATCACTCCTAGCAATGTTTCTTTCTAGAGGTATTTCCCCCCCAACTAGCGTGATATAATCTAGTGGTTTCGTTCCAACATGATGTCCAAAGGCTAGAGACCTGGCCCCCAAACGTCGTTTCTTATGAATCTTCTTCTTCTTTCCTCGTTTAGGCATCTGGTTACTAATGGGAACATTTTCACTAGGTAGAGGAAAATAAGGTTCAAGTTTTCAATTCAGAGTGAGACTTGATTTTAACGGAGGGGGGTCTATTTCATTTTTTAACGAGCTTGACAGAGACAATGAACTATGCTCATTGAGACTAGGTATTACCAAAGGATCAGATAATTCCAAGGATTGTATCACCTGAGTCGAAATCATGTTTAACGTGGAAACCTACATGGTGGGAAGGGCAGGCAAAGGAAAAATCCCCATGAGTGAGGAATCCTTAAGGATACCTACTCCTATACTCTCGAAACTATTCTATCCTAGAAAAGGGACATTATTCGCTTCAACATTGTGGATATCTAGAGTTGTATACTCAAGTTGGTCAACAATGATAAATTTTCCTTGATGGGGAAATCATAAGATACAAAACAACAAATATGCGACAACAATCATCGCATTGAACCAACTACAACCAAGTAATAAATTACAATCCAGGGGCGCATCGACCACTTCGATATCGACCGAAACAATCTTACCCTTCAATGTCACAACGAAAGATTGCAAGAGTCCTTGAGTTTGGAAACCACATCCATCAACCACTTTCAAGGTGGTAGGAGACTGACTAAGTGTAGGAGAACTAAGGGCTCTCCAACAAGGCAAAGGCATGACACAGGTGGAGGTTCCCTCATCCAAAACAATGTGATGGATATTCTTTCCACCAATAAAAACTTGAATTTGGAGTGCTAAGTGGTGGAGAGCCTCTCCTTAAAGTAATATATATTAAACATAATCATATTCGATTGCTCGGGATCCATGGCTCCAATGACCGACAACAAGGTTCTAAGTTGACTTGGACAATGTTGTAGAACTTCAAGGGTTGACATAGCACAAGGCGTCTGGGCCAAATATTCAACGATGTTGTAGTTTTTGGCAGCAAGGGCATTTGGATTAAATGTCACCTTTTTATTACGCTGTTGGGCGGGCACAATGTTGTGTCATAGATTGGCTTCTCAATATGAAAAGGATTGGAAGATGGAGGAGGAGTGGAAGTGGAGGGCTGATCAACAAACTTCCCTTTAGTCTGATCACCTGGAGGAGTGTCATAGGTATTCGCTCAAGTCATGATATTAACCGTCTTAAACATGTACACCTCAGAGGCGCTTGTGGAAGCATCCCCATGGTGGAATGACCTGCGATGCCCCTTTGCGGAGGGGATGAGTTTTGTGCAAAAAAATGTTGTTGCTGAACTGGATGGGAGGTGCCCTTCAGATATTTAGTGACAACCTAATTATGAGGGAAGTCTTTCATGTAGTGGTCTTCCTCACAAATCATACAAGGATATTTAGGCTTCCTACTCGGTTGAGTATCAATAGTCTTAGGATTATCCTGCTCGTTAGAATATTTCTTGGATTTACCCTTATTTTATTCTTACCTCCTAGTTGCGAAGATGAAGTGGATTGGACTGCATTCACCTCAGAGGTTTGAACAAGAGTGAAATTAGTTGTGGTTTTTGGAATGGAACTATGTTCCAGAGCAGGTTTTGTTGGATTGTTCGACGAACAAGGAGTGTGAGGGATCATATCGTAAAGTGTGATGGAATGGGAATAAAACAAGTCCAAATATTTCACATGGTTGATAGCCTTCTCCTCAGTAAGAAAGTTTCCCATAGAAACATCGAGGGTGATGGGAGGCAAAAGAGAATTTGTAAACCAATCCGTGAGGAGTTGGTCTGGAATAAGAGCCTTAATCAACCGTCTCCGCTGTCTCCACTCATGAATATGATCGTATATGTGAGTGGAAGAGGATTGACAGAGTGAGGTCAAAAGTTCTTTACAGGTCTCATACTATATAGGCAACTGAAAAGGCATCAGGAAATCCATGGAAGAGAGATAAAGTCGACAAAGGAGTTATGCAATAACTCAATATACTATTTCGCTGCTGCACCTGTAAGTGTTCTCTGAAAAATTCTAAGACGAATGGAATCATCCATCAAAGAGTTGGAAGAACACCATAAATGGAAAGTCATAACATGATTTTTAGGATATTCCCTAGGTTTTCCATCGAATTTTGGGATGTTAGATGATAATTTGGCAGGGATGGCAGGCCAAAATGAGGTATGAAGGATGGGATTGTTTGTCAAATGTGACAGATATGGCAGATCTAGCAGATCTAGCATAGCTAAGAATGACAATTGTTGGTTAGGATGCAGATACTGATGATAAACATATTGCGTGGGAACACTTGTAGGACCATATCCAGGTTACGACGAGATGGAAAATTTAGATGGTCCTCCCATATATGGTGGCTTCCTGAGTTGTCCCCCCATGTAAGGTGTTTTTTCTATTTTTCTACCTATGTATGATGACTGAACAAATGGAACTCCTACGTACTACGATTGACCTATTGGTCCCACCATGTGTTGTGGTTGGCCTGATGGACCTCCCGTATAATGTGATTAAAGGGAATGTTTCATTGGAATCGTGGGGTTTACAAATTGTTAGGGCATAGTTCCTTGCAGAGGAATGCCCGCTGGATTAGGTTGATCCCACAAAGGACTCACAACTCCTGGATATGGATGTCCAGAATACAAGCCAATGGTAGTATGGATAGAAGGACTTGTAGGAGCAGTTTTCCCCTAGGCTTGTCGATGCTGCAACCATGTAGGTTTCCCCTCAGTAAAATGTTTCCATGCAACTGAAGGTTTCCCCCAGTGGAATATTGGCCTCCCATTAAAGATTGACCTCCAATGTAGGGTGTTATAATATGTGATGTGTGATATGGAGGATGGGTATCTTGTGAAACTGTGGTTGTGTGAATGAATTTATTGCCAACTATCCAATCGATGGGCTGACCAAGTAAAGCACTTGGTGTATGCATGTGTAGAAAAAGTGAAGCATGAATATTACCTGACTCACGTGCGAAAGGATATGTATGTGCATGTGTTTGAGTCAGGGTTACCTGGGTCACTAATGTTTACAGTAAAGCAAAAGCACCAAAAGTAACAACTACATGAGTTGTGGAAAAAGATGAGTTACCAAGTACTTAAAAAAAATCAAAAGATGATGGGTTCATACCAAAATATTGTGTAATGGTCGAACCAGGCGGTAATCGATAAGAATAATAAGAATCAATATATTTTGTGCATGGTGGATCAATGAGTGGTAGGACAAGTAGATCAGTAAAAAGAGGATTCATGTAAGATGCAAGGCTTTCTACGAAGGCCATGACCAGTTCTTCAATGTGTTGGCCACTTCCAGGAGCGATGTTCTTGGTTTCATAAGTGTGATATGTGATCATTTCTTCATAAGAAATATTATGATGAGGTTCCTGAACATGATCCATAACTTTTAAACTGTGAAATATCCGATCCTAAGGCCAACTAAGAAAGTCAAAGAAACACAGTCCTATGAAAACTAAAAGAAATCAACCGAGAAACAATAGGCTCAAGGATCTTCCAAAGATGGGATATCAATCTGTCAACAAAGAAGTGAGAAGTAGCTACCCCGACCTCCACGTAATATCCCTTCTTGGTGCAAGCAACCTTTTCTTTCACGGGATCACCCTCTAAGGGTACTGAGAGTGTGATACGACGTCTACCCTAGATACTGTGGGAATCCCCCCACAGTCACCTTTGTAGGTACCTAGGAAAGGACACTAAGGATGCCAAATCACAGTCAGCCTTCAGGCGGGTACAATCGAAAGTAAGGAACAAATGTATGGGAAAGGTATCATAGTATGAATCTCTTCAAGAGAAATAAAGACAAGTGGACTGGTAGGACTCGAAAGGACCCTGAAAAAATTTAGAGTTCATGAAGCACCATGACCAAATGAAACCAATGGTTTCTCAAGAAAACCCCCCAATATATGCTCCATCCTCTATGATTGGTCAAGATATGGAGGGGTAATATTCACTACTCCCCCGCACAAGAACTCATGTTTAGCCCTTATGTGAAAGGGGGTTCCCAACTATGCTTATACAAAATTTGGATTTGTACACTCTTTAGTGCTTTACAATCTGTTTTGTAGTCTTGGACAATTTACTCACTCTACCTAGTCCAAAGACCCTAATCCTATTCTACTGTTGGTGTGCTAAATCCAAAAAATGTTCTAGTTGATTTTATTAGCACGTGGTTGATTTTAATGGATTTTAACTCAGAGGGTTCACAAAGATGAAGCCGATGATGTGTAAGAGACTCGACTCCAAGAGAATGCAAAATAGTGAGATGCAATTCGTTCTTTTCGATGAATTCTATGTATGGAAGGGAGAAGAGTTCTATTCTTCTTAACACAAGAAAGCACTCAAAACAATGCAACTTTTCAATTTTTCAATGCCAAACTACTAAACAAATGTTTTCGAAAACCAAAATGCACATGAAAAACTAGATCTTTTTCCAAACACAAACCAAAACAAATTTAATAATGAATGCAAAAGTTTCTTTGTTTGATTATGTATGTAATGAGATATGCAAAATTTTCACTTCTTAACTTTTAGATGAAAGAGATCTATGTTTGATAGAGAGAACTATGAGGCAAAAAAAAAAATCAAACAAAGCGTACTCAAAATGATGAGAACTGAAAGACAACAAGTAGGGGAAAAACTGGTCAATTAAGAACTCAAATATGCAAAAGAGAAAGAAGAAAAACACACGAAAATCCTCAAACAATGAACAACAAGAAACATAAATCAAGCAGGGCTGTGGTAAGCATAAGAGTCCTAATCATCCAGAAAAGCGAGATGTTTTAGATGAAGATAAAAAGGCTCAAAACCAAGCAACCTTTGCAAACCCTAGTGGATGAACAATCCTAAAAAACCAACCAATCTTAAAGGTTTGCGAGACAAAGATCAGACAAACTTAAAGGCAAAAAGAACCAAGGGATCCTGTTAACCCAAGGGGACCACAACTAGGATAAAATTTTCAAACTCAAGGGAGAAACATGAACTAGTGATAAATGTCAAATTCTCAAGAAAACAAAGTCAAATACAGTCAAGGAGTCTTTGGACAAAAATATCCTCAATCTCAAACTGAGAAAGAGCAAGAAAAAACAAGAAGAAAACCATAAAACATGGCACCAAATCTTTTTTTCTCAAGAAGACAGAGCAGAGTGGTGCTTTGGTATACACTATAGGGGAGCACCACCTTAGAAATGACACTCTAGTGTACACAACAGGGGCGTGCCACCCTTCCAAAAATCTCAAAAAGAAGGCTTAAAAATAAGAAAACTCAGTCAATGACTCTGTTATCTATTCAATGAGAAAGAGAGAAGGGGAAGCAGATCATAATCAAGAATAAAATAATATCTAAATATAGGAAAAGGCTTCACACAATCTATGGAAATACTAGTCAAAGTCTCTCTCCAATGGAGTTGCCAATTTCTGTTACAGAATGTTTTTCCTGCGGATATATGAAACCTCACTTGGATTACAGAACCCTAATACCAAGACAAAAAAACACAAGTGGACACTAACATCCCTTTGAAATCAGTTTAACCAATAAGAAAGAGAGAGGGAGAAAGGTTGTGATGCAGCTTATTTCACAGTTTTTCCTCGTTGCTTCCAATCCGTGAGGTCGATCTTCAAATTCCCTAGCATAACTTGATTCCTGCGATGGGCAACAATGAGAAACAACTATCTCAGACTCTACAAGATTAGGTAAAACAAATTCATCTACGGATATTAAAGCAACAATAGACAAACACATGCAAGAATACATAAGCTTGAAGGAAATAGGCCAAGTATATTCAAATAAGAACCCAAAGAGAATAATTACGGACCACGATTGATGCAACAACAACCTCTCCAGGCTCTCCTTGTCCAACCCCTTGCACAAATCTACCAAGATCAAAATGACGATACTCTCACTGATTATTCCCCCTCATTCACCATGGAAATCCCTTATTATATAGGATTTGGAGGCTTAGTCAACATGGATAATATAACTCACTAGATCCAAAAAAATGGGATTTCCAAGATTTTTAGGGAGAAAATATTTCTCAAGGATTTTAGGGGGAAAATATCTCTCAAGGATTTTAAGGAGGAAATATCTCTCAAGATCCACCAAATTAGGATTTTGGTTTGAGAAAATCTCTCAACCATCCATGAGATTCTCAACTTCTCCTTATATTAGGAAATTAAATGTGAGGTGGATTCTCACACTAAATTAATTTCCTTTTTATGAATAATAATGAATAATTCATGTGCACATAGTATTTTGAGCTTCATATGATATATTTATCCACCACATTGACTAGGGATTGTGAAAAATGTTATTTCATGTTGTCAAGGTGTTGTGACACTTGGTAAAGTGCATGTGACACTTAGTAAGGTGTATATGACACTTTATGATGCTTGCGACACTTAGGCATAAATAGGTGCGGCACTTAAGTGTGCCATTTTGGTGTGTAACAACTAGAGGTCAACTAAGGGAGTCCACAACTCAGTTTGTGATGCTCTTCTTATATTTGATGTTCAAGTGGAATTATTAAAGGTGCATGGAATACTTATGATAGCGATATTTCTACATATTTCCCTATGTATACTTGAATTGTAGAGGCTCTTGGTTAGTGTGGATGATGGTTTCGTTTCCTAGATTATAGTGCTTCCATTGTTGACATATCTTGTCCTAGGTCAGGTATCTACAAATATCGCTAGAGAGTGTCTCACTATGATAGGCCAATGGATGTTCATGCTGAGTGAGGACTATACTAACAACACAATTTGAAGAATTTGTGTCAATCTTGAATGCCTATTACAATTATATTAGAATGAGCACTAGTGCCGAGAAAGGTAGTGTTTCATATCCTTGCATGCTTTCTATTGTTCCTTAGCCCAAACAAACACGGATTTAGCTCCAACCTTGGTCACTTGACTTAGGGGCCAAGTTATATGAGAGAAACATAACATAAACCTATGGTAGAAGTTGGTGAGACCCAAGGCACTGCAAAGCTTTGTTAATTCCTTTGGGGTTGAAAAATCACAAATGAATTGGATCTTGGTTGGATCCGCATGCACTCCATGCCCATCCAAAATATATCCCAGACACTAAATTCTCGACATATTTCATAAACACTTCTCTAGAATGACATATAACCTGTATTACCACATAGTGCTCAACCCTTGTTGAATGTGCTTTAGATGTGTTATAAATAAAATAAGTCTAGTAATTGTTTTTTGAATCATAAGCATTTTCATGCTTTTATCCTTTAGAATAGTTGAAATATTTAAATTATATAAATATAAATGGTTAAATATGTTATGCGATAAATGCTTATGATTTTAAAATGTATAAAATTTTAAATAATCTGGTGCATTGTGTTGGGTAGGTGTTATATTATTTTCTTGTGTGTGTGGGGGTGCACCATATTTGACGATTGCGTTTTGTTGAGGAAAAGGTATGAAGAAACTGACTCCAACATTTTTGAATCCTACTAGGCTAGGGTAAGATAGTTGGGATTATCACCTGGGGTTTATATCCCAAGACAAAATTATCAATTGATTCTCGAGCAATAAATACAAGGAATCAATGATGTCTTTTATAATTAAACAATGCAAAAGAAGAAAGTGAAAAATGTATATGTACTGTGTTTTTAGTATTAAGGAACAAATGAAATACAAATCTGAAAATAGTATTATAAAATACACATGTGAGACCAAAATCAACAAAGTGATTTTATTGATTTCATTCCAAGTTACAATCATAACCCCTTTTCAAACCATCGCGAGGATATGGACCAAGATCAAATTTAGAGATCCTAGTTGGGCACCAGACAAAAAGACTCCGACAACAAGAGAGGATTGAGACTAGAATTCTGGATCAAGTTAGCCACGAAAATATCATTCACCGACTTTTCAAAATATACCCTATCAGTAATGAAATCTAATTCATATACAAATAAAAATACACAGACTATCAAGATCATATGATAAACCTTTCACGAATAAGCTGCTGAAATATGTATCTCAATCCTTGAATCCTGCTATCTTCAATAAGACCCTGATGTCAACAAGAGGGTTAAGACTCTAAGATAACTTAGAATGAATGAAAGTAAGTAATATCACAAGAATAAGATCATACCTTATATCAACAAATTCTTCCTCGTTCTCTCCCCCTTTTCCTTTCTTTTAATAACGACAACAACATATTTAATGCAATATGAGGATAAGGAGTCTCATAAGTCTTTGGCGAAGAAACCATTTTTGCATATGAGAAGAATAGAATACCACACTGTATTTTAATCTATCCATTTATGCATATGAGAAGAATATAATACCACATTGTATTTTAATCTAGCCATTCGTTTACAGGTCACATTTATTTCAGAAAAAAGGAGAAAAATCAACTTAATAGAACTTCTCCAAGGGGTCCCACCTATTAGTTAGATAATATAGTAATAAAAACAATATAGTGCATTGCAATCTTTTGGAGGAGGGATTCCTATTGCACAATTTTGCATCCACACGTTTTTGTTAAATTAATCCCAAATTAAGGGATTAGGGTTTTGGTAGCTACAAAATACCTAAAATTTTGTATATATTGTATTACGAATGATGAAATTAATACAATGAAGAGTTGAGAGGTGTGACACCAAAGAAAGTTGGTTTTCTCTCGATTAAGGATTTCTAGTGTAAATCTTTGTGTACTGTGTATGAGCCATTGATTACTTCTTGTTTTTCTTAAGAATATGTATGGATTTATTTACTTCATAGGTTTAAAACTTACATGTAGTATCATAGCACGTCTTTGGCTTCAGGGAGACACCTTTTTTGATGAGGGTTTGGATCGGTTTTGATAGATCAAGTTTATATTGGGTTTGTGATAAACCTGGGTTCAGTGGGATATTTGCAGTGGTGATTCATGTGTTGAAAGATAATGGAAAGAAATTCTAGCATCGAGATTGAGAAGTTCAACGGTAAAATCTTTGAGCTATGGAGGCACAAGATGGAGGAATTTCTTGTAGACAAAGAACAATGGATCATTGTGGATCTTGGTACACGACCTACTGGTACACGACCTACTGGTACACAACCTATTGGTTCACAAACTACTAGTACAGAAACTGCTGGTACAAAAGCTACTAGTACAGAACCTACTAGTACTCAGTCTATTGGTATGTTGAAGGAAGTTTGGGAGAAGATGGATAGAAGATCAAGGAGTATTATTTGAATCTTCCCGATTGATTTGATGTTATTGAATGTGTCAGGATAATATACAACCAAGGAACTATGTGAAAATTTGGGGAATTTGTATCAGTCAAAGTCCTTGGTAAACAAGTTGTTTCTTCGAAATAAGCTGTATCATCTTAGGATGGAAGATGGAGATTCTATGATAGAAAATATAAATTCCTTCAATACTCTGGTAAGTCAAGTTGGATATTTTAATATTACGTTTGCAAAAGAAGATAAATGTATTACTTTGTTATTTTATTTTCCAGACTCTTGGGATAATATGGTTTTAGAAATTGGTAGTACCACACAATCTGCATTGAAGTATGATGATGTAGTTTCATCCTTGTTATCAGAAGATATGAGGTAGAAAAGCATGTATAATCATAGCACATATTATTTATTTGTAATAGGTCGTCCCCAATATAGGAATACAAATAAGTCCTCAGGGGTGGGGGGGTGGTGTGGGGTGGTGGGGGTGGTGGATCTAAATCTAAATCCCTAGGAAAATATTTGAGGAAATGCTAGAAATGTGGTAAAGATGAGCATTATAAGAAATATTGTAGGTCTAAGAAAGTTAATAAAGAAAAGGGATTTGTTGATGCCTCTTCCATAGAGGAAAAAACCTCCACAGAAGAAGGAGGTAATGTTTATCTGACATCTATAGGTACTGCAGATTGTGATGTATGTTTGATCGACTCAGTTGCATCATTTCATATGACTCGTCATAGGGAGTGGTTTAGTGAGTATGAAAATATGATGGTGGTGATGTATTCCTAGGAGATGACTCGACAACCAAAATCATGGAACATGGAAGGGTTAAGCTGTTGCAGAAAGATGGAAGGATTAGAAGTCTCCCTAGAGTTATGCACATTCTAATATCTATCCATGAGCCTAATATATGTAAGTAAGTTGGATGATGCACATGTGGATACTTTATTGGGAAAGGGAACTTGTAATATGGTCAGATGAGCAATGATGTTGATGAGGGGAGTTCGATGTTGAACTATGTACAATTTGTTGGGAAGAAATTAAATTGGTGCATGTAATAGTTCTGTTGTCCCTGAGTAGTGAAATAAAGAAGACAATATCCATACTGTCCCTGGAAAGAATAAAATGCTATGGCATAAAAGACTGGGACATATTGGAGAAAATGGCCTTCAAACACTACATGGTAAAGGTATGGTTGATGGTATGTCTAATTGAACATTGGATTTTGATTTATGTGAACATCACATATATGGTAAACATAATCAAGTAAGATTCCCATCAAGTGCTACAAGATAAAAGGTGATATTAGAGTTTATACACAATGATGAGTTTGGACCTATCCCTATTCCATCACTAGGTAAATATGTGTATTATGTTTCATTCATAGATGATTTCTCAATGAACACATGGATTTATTTTCTTAGGAAGATATCTGGTGTATTTGATAAATTTAAAGCGTTTAAGGCTCTGGTAGAAAATCAGATAGAGAAGAAAATAAAGGTGTTAAGGACAGATAATGGTGGAGAGTTATGTGGGAATGAATTCAAATATTTTTCTAAGAAGTGTGGTGAGAAAGGAAGAACACTAATCCATACACACCTCAACAAAATGGGGTTGCAGAAAGGATGAACATGACATTGATGGAAAAAGAAAGGAGAATGCTTAGTGATGCTAGGTTAGGACAATAATTCAGGGTAGAGGCAGTGGGTACTACATGTTACTTGGTAAGTAGAACACCCTCATCAACGTTGGTGGACAAAAATACGCATGAAGTATGGACTGGTAAAAAACCCTCTCTTGAAAATCTCAAAGTGTTTGGTTGTGATGCTTAGGTACATGTTCCAAAGGAAAATAGGAGTAATATGGATAATAAATCCTAAAAGTGTATCTTTATTGGTTATAAATATGGTATGAAAGGTTATAAGCTTTGGAAACCAAAAACTAAGAAGACTATTTATAGTCGGGATGTTGTTTTTAGAGAGGTTAAAGATGTTCCCAAACAAGAATTCCTACCAAGGCAAGAATAACATGAGAAAATAGAGTATGAGATGGATGGTGCAAAATATAAATCAATGAAAGAAGATGAATAAGAATAAGAAGAAACTCATACTCCATTATTGATGAGAAAAATTGTAAATGTGGATGAACTTGCCTAGATAAGATCTATATAGTAAAGGACATACACAATTTGCAGAAAAATGAGAAAATACGGAAACAAGAGAGAGAGAGAGAGAGAGAGAGAGAGAGAGAGAGAGAGAGAGAGAGAGAGAGAGAGAATAAAATAATTGTATTAACTGAATGAATGAATGAATGATAATTTACACATGATATACTCTGTATAAATCAAATAATGCACACTGGAAGAGAAGCCAATGTGCCATAGTGGTGGTATAGAGTGATCTGGACACACGTCGGCAGTTACAGGAGTTAACTTCCACCTAGTCTAAGTCAACTAGCCTCTCAATCCTTAGTTAGCTGACTGAAGGAATCAATAATGCACCACTCTAGTGATAATCCCAAGGACAATGCACATTAGGAGTGATGATCCCAATGCTGCATGGTGATGGAACCAATGTGGCATCAAGACTCCACTCAACTGATCCAACTAAAGTGTGAACTGAAAAGAATATTCCTCTAGAATGCAGGAAAATGAATATTCTCCCTAAAATGTAGGAGACTGGATAATGACTAATAAACATAGGTAAAAACTTAGGAAAAATAAATCCTAGGTGTGTGTGAAGTATATCCAAGACCCATGAGCATCACTATGGTGAAAATAAAAGAATGGGTACCGAAAACAAGGCCATGTTAGGTACCCGAAAACAAAAGACACTCTGAAATAAACAAGGAAAGAGGGAAAACCTCATTGGAAACCCCCCCCTCAAGGTACAACGTATCAAAAAGAACTAATAGTTGCTAGACAACTATGTCCTTCACTCCAAGACGACTGTGTAGAGAATGAAAATTCTTCTCAGTGAAGGTCTTGGTGAAGATGTATGCAGTATTTTCTATTGAAGGAAAAAACCATAGGTCGATGATCCCCTCGTGTACTAAGTCCTAGATGTAGTGCATGTGGATCTCGATGTGATTCGTTCGTTGCCTATGAATTGAATCTATGCAAAACTTTAGAGTGCTCTAGCTGTCACACTAGATGAGGATCGACTGATGAAACTGAATGCCGAACTCAGTGAGAAAATGTTATAGCCACATAGCATGAATGGTTATGTTAACTACCCATCTGTACTCTGCCTCGACCGAAGATAGAGAAATAAAAACTTGCTTCTTTCTCGACCAACATATGGGCTCAGAAGCCAGACTGAGTGAGTAACTAGATTTGGACTTGCGATCAATGCTGTCGCCAACTCAGTCAGAATTAATGAACCCGATGAGGTCCAATGCATAGTTTACTGCATAGTGAATCCCAAAGGTGATGGCACCCTGTATGTATTGAAGGATATGCTTTGAAACCTTCCAATGTAGCTCATGCATATCTTACATGAACAAAGAGATTTCCTTGACTGCATAATAGAGGTCTAGTCTTGAGTGTGTGAGATACAACAAGCTCCCCATTAGCTGTCTGTATAGTGTGTTGTCCACTAGTGGAGTGTCCCCACCATCCTCAAGTATGACTCCTGATAGGAAAGGAGTTGGGGTAGACTTATGGTCTGTCATGTGGAATCTCTCGAGGAGATCTCGTGCATACTTGGCCTGAGATAGTTTGATGCTTGATGCATCGTGACTAATCTCGAGACCAAGGAAGAAATGTAGTGGACCCATGTCCATGATCAAGAATTTGCCATACAGAATCCTCCTTATTGCAAAAATCATTGAAGTCAAGCAACTGGTGATCAACAAATCATCAACATACATAACTAGGAGTAGAAGTGAATCAACCATCCTGAGCATGTAAATGTTTGGGTCTGACTTACAACGTACACAATTTTTTGATGATAGGTAGGAGTCCATATTGGCATACCATACCCTCAGGGCCTGCTTGAGGCCATAAAGGGACTTCTTCAGTCGACATACCAAAGATGAATCCTACATGAATCCTTGGGGCTTCACCATATAGATCTCCTCAGAGATATCTCTGTGAAGATATGCATTCTTTACGTCCATCTTATGGACTTCCCATCCATTGGATAGTGCAATGGAAAGTGCCAAGAGTATGGAATCCATTTTCTCTACTGGAGAAAAGGTCTCGTCATAGTCAATGCCATGCACCTGCTAAAAGCATTTGGAGACTAGCTTGGATTTGTATATGCTAACTTGTCCATCTACTATTCTCTTGGTCCTGTAGACCCATCTGCACCTGACAAGTTTCCTTCTTGAAGGAAGGGGAACCAGATCCCAAGTCTAGTTCTTGAGGAGGGAGTTGTACTCCTCTTGCATGGTAGATTCCAATAAGAGATTTCTAGCAACCTCACCATAAGACTGTTGTAACATATCCACTACGAAAAATTCAAATTTTCACAAGAGAGAGTATGCAAGAGAAGGAGCTGAGACCTTGTTACAGGCCGTGCCCAGGAACACCTTGCAAAACATGCATTTTCCATTTAATACAAGGAAAGTAGTTTTTCCTACATATTTTCTGTGTTGAATGAATGTCTGTGCGGATGCGAAGACTCTGCAAGGAGTGCAGAAGTCATGGAACTCTTTGAAGGGTTCGGGGTTCCCTGAAGCTCAGGAGAAAAACCGTTCATATACACGCAGACGAGATTCAATGTTATAGAATTCACAGAGGAAAGAAGGCAAAGGTCGAGGCCTTTGAACATTTAGAATTATTCCAAGTGTCGGGAGAAGAGCGCCAAAGCTCAAAAGGAGCAATGGATGCCATCAGATTAGCCGAGAATATCTAGACTGTGGATTCATGTCCAGAAGCTCGAGGTTTAAACCCTCATAAGTAGAGATAAAGTCCTGAAGGAGAATCATATCAAGAATTCGATGTTCGGGAGTTCGGAGTCTGGAGGACGAGAGTCCGGGCCCTCGACATCAGAAATCGTGAAAGGGAGAATTAGATCTGAGCCGTCCATCTGCGGAAGGACGCGTGTCGTGGAATCATCCATTTCGGAGATTCGGGCACCGGGACTCACAGAGGTGAGCACCTTGACTTCGTGAGTAGCGAAGTCCCGAAGAAATCTGAGCTGTCCGTCGAAAAGAGGACACGTGTCACGATATCACCCATATCAGGGATTCGAACATCGGAGGTCAGAGAAGGAAGTCCTTCAACTTCGCTAGTGGTGAAGTCGCGAAGAGATTAGGACCATCCCTCTTAGGAGGACAGGTGGCAGCAATCGCGGGGTCGACGAAGTGCAGAAGAATTCTGAGTGTAGGCTTCATGAACTCGAAGGCTCACAGGGTTGAGAGCCTAGGGATTGGATGCACCAAGTCGCGAGTTGCGAAGTTGCGAGGAGCGGAGACAACCGTAGGATCCAGGTCGCAGAGGACCATTAGATCAGAGCCTCATCGTGCGTATTGCACACTCAGAGGTTTGGAGGTTGAGAGAACCTCTTCTCGACTGCAGAAGTCGCGAAGTACCGAGAGCTGAGGCACGAGTATGGACACATGGTATAACCACAAGGTGGGGCCCACGTAGTTGACAAGTGGGTATGCGTTGCCTAGATAAAGAAGCCATCACTCCATTGACTTCTCGCATCTTGGGGATTCATGGAGTAAGGGCATGAGAGGTCAAACCTTCGACTTACGAAGTCGTGAGTAGCGAGCTCGTGAGAGGGAAAGTTAATGTCCCTTCTTGGGGGTTTGTGAAGGGAAGGTGCCGAGGTTGGACGCTGAAACTCGCGAAGGTGCGAGTAGCGAGAGGTGCTGGTGTTAAGCATAGCTAGTGGTCATGCAAGGAAGGAGTTGACAGAGAGGGAGCTACACCCATTTCTTGATCTCGGGTATAGTGGGATTGGAAAGGAGGAGTCGAGATTTTTGACTCGTGAACTCGCGAGATTGCGAGTTGCGACAAGCGCCTTTGGAATTGGGCCTTGGTGATAGCGATGTGGTCGCTCGAAGGAAGTGGAGCTCGCGCCTAGTGCTGTTCGCACAAGGGAGCTTCCTGAAAGGTAAGGAAGTGGTCTCAAAAGGGTGCCTTCATGAGGAAATCTATCCAAGGCATCAAGTAGGACAACACCAGAAGGAATCTCCCGAGAGCAGACCTACAAATCTGTATTAGTTCATCTTACATATGTATATATATATATATATATATATATAAACATAAGCCATACGTGGTCTCTCCAATAAAAACATGCAACCATCATTTTTGATCAAAACACCCTGCAGACAGTCTTACACTGAAATCATTCATAATTTCCACAGACTATGAACATACAGGTCAGCATATAAATTTCATGATACAAGGTATAACACTTATAAAAAAAACACCAGGTGATGCAACTGTTGAGAGGGGTGCTCGTTTCCACCCAACAATAGGCTCAGCGACTCCCAACGGATTTACCACTAGCCACCCCCAAGCTGAGACCATGATGCTGCAAGGCCGAGTCTCTATTCGCCAGTGACTGAGAATGAAGGTTACTCTCCTTCTTCTCTGCTATCACTCACTCTGTCGTTTTTCCCGAGTTCTTTCTTCTTTGTTTTTCCCTCGTGTCTTCCCCTTGCTCGCACACTCTTCCTACCTTTTCTCTCTTCGGTGAGGTTGCATGTGGCATGATTTTCCTCGTGTGGTCAAGTCTGAGGACTCTACAGGTGGGCAGTTCACCCCCCCCCCATCCCTCATTACTCGTGAGGATCCATTTACCTACCAATCTTGGCGAGTCATTTAATTTAGGGCCAGCGAGCCGCTCTTGGTTCTCAGGGCCAGTGAAGTCCAAATACGGTATTGGTTTCGGTGGAAGTTAACGCCACCGTTCCAGGTGCCTTCCACCACCTTTCTTCAGCCATCGTGGTCTCTTTTTCAGTATACCCCCCTCTCAGCAGTCCTGCAATATATATATTCATAATATTATTTATGTTCATTGACCTTTTTCACAAGGTCCATTCACATCACACATTCACATTTCTGAGTTTGCCACAATACTTGGCCAGTATAGTTATTTTTATAGACTGGGGGAAACAGGGGTGTTACAATTCCCTCCCCCTGAAAGGAACATCATCCTCGATGTTCTATCTATCAATTTGACATGTATGTAAATATGTAAACAAAATCGGATATGCCCGTTTCATGGCATCCTCCATTTCCCATGTAGCCTCATCTGGGCCAAAATGCTTCCACTACACCTTGACCTGTGCAATGGTTTAGTTCCAGAGCGGGGTTTCCTTTCTATCCAATATGCATTGAGGTTCTGGTAGAGATTCTCCCTCTGGTTCCACCTGGATCACAGAACAATCAATTATATGGTTAACATCATGTACATATTTCTTCAATAATGAAACATGGAAAACATTATGTGCTTTTACTATGGGAGGAAGTGCTAGACTATAGGCTACAGGTCCCACTCTGTCTAGAACCTAAAAGGGTCCACAATACCGAGGTGCCAACTTGGCACAAGCTCCCATTTTCAGGGAACTTTTCCTGGGCTTGACTCTGAGATATACATGATCTCCCGCTTGGAACTCTCTTGGAGTTCTCTTTTGGTCGGCATAACTTTTTTGTCAGTTCTGAGCGACCTTCATGTTTTGTTTTATCTGAGTCACTTGCTGTTCCATTTATTTCAACATGTCGGGTCCAAAATAAATCCTGTTTATGGGATTACTCCAACTGACAGGTGTGTTGCACGGTCTACCATAGAGGACTTCAAAGGGACTCATCTTTAAGGATGTTTGGTAGCCGTTGTTGTAGGCGAATTCTACTAGTGGCAGGTAGTCTTCCCACTTCTTGGGTTGATCCATTACATGCATTCTTAGCATGTCTTCAAGTATTTCGTTCACTCTTTCTGTCCGTCCATCAGTTTGAGGGTGATAGGCGGTGCTAAACAACAACTTGGTCTCTAATCCCGCCATCAGTGATTTCCAAAAGTTGGAAGTGAACTTCATGTCTCTGTCAGACACGATCTCCTTTGGCATGCCATGCAGTCTGAATATCTCCTTCATGAATACTTGGGCGATATCTAATGCCTTGCAAGTCGATTTGACGGGGATGAAATGAGAAGACTTGCTCAATTTATCCACCACTAACATGATGGCGTCATTCTGTTTGGTCGAGGTCGATAATCCGGTGATGAAATCCATGGAGATGGTTTCCCATTTCCATTCTAGGATTGGTAGAGGTTGCAATAACCTTGTTGGGTGTTGGTGTTCTGCTTTAACCTATTGGCACTCAATGCATTTGGCCAAATACTCGATTATATCTTTCTTCATTCCAGGCCAACAGAATTGTTTCCTGGTGGCCGTGATCACTTTATGGTATCCTGGATGACCAGAATAGGGTCTTTTATGTAGTTCATCCAGTATGAACCTCTTCAAGTCGTCACAATCTGGAATATAAAATATGCTTCTGTAAGTGAGCAGACCTCCTTTGGTCATCTGGTAGCCTTCATATTTTACTCTGGCGGGTTCTTGATGTAGGTACAGGGTCACGGTCTGGACGAAGGGATTTGTTTCTTGTGCATTTCTAACTCTTTCTTTGACATCCGTCTTGTAGGTGCTCATCGTTGCCAGGTGAATTGTTTTCATACTTCTGCTAAGGGAATCCGCCACACTATTTTCTTTTCCTTTAATATGTTTGATTTCAAAATCAAACTCGCTAAGGAGGGCCATCCACCTAGCTTGTCTAGCATTGAGCTTTGGTTGATCAAACAAATATCGCAATCCATAGTGATCTGTCATAAGTACAAATTTTCTTCCCAGGAGGTAATGCCTCCACATTTTCAAAGCATGCACTATAGCAGCCAGCTCTAGATCATGGGTCACATAGTTGATTTCATGCTCATTCAATTTTCAGGATTCATAATAGACCACACTTCCTCCCTGCATAAGGAATCCTCCGAGCCCTTCCTTATAGGCATCTGTGCACACGAGGAAATCAGCTTCAGGGTTGGCGATCTTCAACACGGGTGCATGGGTTAGTAAATGTTTCAGGGTTTGAAATCTTTCTTCACATTTCTGTGTCCACAAGAATTTTGTCCCCTTCTTCTGGAGGGTAGTGATTGGACAACCAATCTTAGAGAATCCTTTTATAAATATCCTATAGTATCCTGCTAATCCCATAAAGGATCTGATATCCGAAACATTCTTTGGGGTAGGCCATTCCATGATAGACCTGATTTTGTTAGGGTCTACTACTACTCCTTCTTCGGATAGAACATGGCATAAATAATGTATTTGATTTTGGAAGAAGTCACATTTGCTGAATTTGGCATAGAGATGATATTCTCTTAGCACTTGCAACACAAGTCCAAGATGCTCTTCATGCTCTTTTATGTTCTTGGAGTAAATTAATATATCGTCAATAAAAACAAGCACAAATTTGTCTAGGAATTTGTTGAGTACAT